>JANHFL010002653.1:107061-119736 GCA_032468155.1 Oxyrhabdium leporinum | reverse complement strand
TGCTTATAAGCTGTAAACCGCCCCGAGTCTTCGGAATGGGGCGGTATATAAATGTGAAAAAATAAATAAATAAATAATAAATAATCCTCTCTGGAAGGATTTCTTTTCCTGTTCAATCGTGTCCAATCCTCAAAGAATGGCGGGACAAGGGCCTGTAGTTTTCTTATCAAAGTTTTTTGGAAGTGTTTTGCCCAGTTCAGGTACCATATCCAACAGCATATTTTGGGAGCTGAGCATTAATGATGTTTTGACCCCAAATCCAAGTTTCAAAGACTCTGCATAATGTTTTTCAAAATTGTCAACTTTTAAGATACGGGACTTCATGCTGGCTGGGGAAGTCCACATAGTTACCAACTTTGAAAAACACTGGAGTGTTTCACAAGAAGTGTTTCTTGTGAAAGCAACCATTATGGGCAAATGAAAGCCGAAGCTACTTATTAACTTGGTGCTTCCTTTCCTGCAAATAGCTCCCAGTTAATTTTGAGACACGTTCCCCACCTCCAGTTTCAGCCAACAGACAGAGAAGAACAGGCGAGGAAAAAGCCACTTCAAAAGTGATTGGAGGAGAAGCAGAAATCCAAGCCCCGCCCGTTACGTCATGACGTTAAAGCCTAGTCTCAAGCACGTGCAAATGGCCTTTCTGGGCAGCTTGCGCGGATGTTATCTGTGGCCAAGCGGAAAAGGAGGGAGAGCGGAAGTCCCGCTCACCGGATCCTTGTTTGGATCTGGGAAGGCGTCATCCGCGGCAGAACCTGCAGTCTCGCGTGTCTTCCTACGAATCGGGGGCGGGGCCCGCTGAAGGCGATCTGCAGGTGAGCTGGGCTTCGACGGGCAGCGGTGTCGCGCTGGGCCTCCCTTGCGGACGCTTCCCGCGGAAGGGAAGGGAAGGGAAGGGAAGGAATGAGCCGGGCGGCGCTGCTGCAGGAGCAGCAGCAGCAGCTCTGACACAAGAGCGGCCGCCAGGATGGCTTCCATTACACCCACCTACTCCACTGTACTGTAAGCGTCTCTCGCAGGTGAGGCTGGAGGCTTCCGCCCCGGTCCCAGCAGCCGGGCAGCGATGGCGTCTGGGGTGATTGCGATGGCGAATCCCCAGGCGCCCCGGGTGCGCCTCTGGCTGTGCTTCGCACGGTCACTGCCCCCAACCGCCCAGGCCGGATTCTTAACGCAAAAATTACGCCTTGTCCATTTAGAGTTTGACGTCAGGTCTGCGGTTTTCTCGGCAAGGTTTTTCCAGAAGTGGGTTGCCTCTGCCTCTTTCCTAGGGCTGAGAGAGACTGACCCGCTGCCTTTCTCTCTAAGGCGATTAGAGCTCAAACCTCCTAGTTTCTAACCTGATACCTTAACCGTTAGATCAAACTGGCATTCATGAACCACAAACTAGCTGGTCATAGATTAGTCTTGTATATTGTGTGAACCAGCCTCTGGTTAGTTTTTGTTTTAGTATGTATATATATATTGTGTAAACTCAGAGAAAGGGGCCAATTTAATAACCAAGCAGGTGTTAGACAACAGTGAATATATAGCTTTAAAAAAAAAGTGGCCAAAAATTGGTCTAGGAGTGAAGGCCTCTTCCTTACCTGCTTTGTTATGAGAAAGGGGGTTGTGGGAATGCAAATGGGGGGGGGATGTAAGAAAACCCTAGGCCAGTACTTCCTAAAGTGGCCTGGGGACCCTGGGGAGGTCGCCAAGATCCTTTCAGAGATCTGCAAAGTCAAATATTTTAAACTTTCTCAGTTTTAATTTCTAATACAGTAAAGATCAATAGATGTAACCCACATAAATCAAAACTCTTTGGGGTCATTTCTAAGAATGTAAAAGGGATCCCAAACCAACATTTGAGAACCACTCTAGGTAAAAGGTGGTATCATGGCATGGTGACAGTGCTTGGGAAAGTCTCATATCTTGAGAGAATAGCATTAGCCTGCTGCTCTGAATTACCAGGATTGTATTATTAATGGTCACTGGCAGGAGCCACTGGAATTTTCTGAAGCTACTGTGGTGCAGTTACTTTTCTAGTCAAAGGAGTTAGAGAAAAACCTCAAAAACTGATAATAGCAAAACATTTTCATATTCTTTGCAAGATAATTGCATGGATGAAACCATCAGGGGCAGAGTTCACCACAAGGAATTACTGTTCAGACTGTGTTGTACCTGCAGAGCCCTTGACGATCCCTTCTCTCTTGTGTTACATGTACCTACATCATTCCACTCCTGCAAACAATATTCATTCCAGCACCAGTGATATCAGGCCTTATGGACTGTTACTTACGTTCCTTATCCATTTTTTCTTTTATTTGAAGATGGGTTAGTCACAGAATAACATTTTCCACCTTTTCTTATTCATTTGCAATGTTGAAATTCTTGCCATTTTATTGATCTGGTAAGAAGTAAATTCACTAAACTCTCTTTATGTTCTTTTGCAAAGTAGTTTTATGTAGAAATGCATACAAGAAATATCAGTTTCTTAAGACTGTGATTATGAGTATTTGTTGCTTACATTTTTATCTCTTTGTTATAGAGAAGAATGGAGCTCCTTGAAGAAGACCTTACATGTCCCATTTGTTGTGGCTTGTTTGATGATCCACGCGCATTACCTTGTTCACATAACTTCTGTAGAAAATGTTTGGAGGGCATCTTAGAGGGAAATACTCGGAATGTGATTTGGAGACCATCACTTTTTAAATGTCCTACATGTCGAAAGGAAACTACAGTAGCAGGGGTTAATAATCTCCAAGTTAACTATTCACTAAAAGGCATTGTGGAAAAATATAACAAGATTAAAATATCAACAAAAATGCCTGTCTGTAAAGTGCACAGTGGTCAGCCTCTTAATATTTTTTGCCAGACAGACACACAGCTTATATGTGGCATTTGTGCCACTCGAGGAGATCACATAAAGCACCTCTTTTGCTCTATTGAGGATGCTTACTGTCAAGAAAAGCGTGCTTTTGAGACACTGTCCCAAGTGTTTGAAGCATGGCATTGTGGAGATGCACTTTCTCGACTAGGAACTTTGGAAACCAGCAAACGAAAAGCTCTCCAGATGTTGACAAAGGATTATGACAGAGTAAAAGATTTTTTTGAGAAATTGCAGTATACCTTGGAACAAAAGAAGAATGAGATCCTCTCAGACTTTGAAACCATGAAGCTTGCAGTTATGCAGGCTTATGATCCAGAAATCAACAAACTGAACACTATCATACAAGAACAGCAAACTGTGTTTAATATTGCAGAAACATTTAAGGATGTCTCTGAACCCATTTTGTTTTTACAACAGATGCAAGAGTTTAGAGAGAAAATCAAAGTGATAAAGGAAACTAGATTGCCTTGTGTTACTGTAGACATCAAATCTACAATTAAGGATGTTGACACTAGTCAGTGGGAACAATTTAAGCTAGCAGATGTGGATAAACTTTCACTACCTCAAGAGAAAAGCTCTTTCAATTTGGTGACAAATTCCTTCCTTTCATCATTTTTTTTTGTAACTGCTTTAATTTGTTTGTTGGTTGTTATTACTCAAGTATGTGTTACAGATTTTTGGGGCAAAACTTTTCAGTATTGGAAAACTTTTGTTTCTTCATTTGGCACGGGTTATTTGGCAGACCCAACAGAGATGGCAGATCATGCTATTTTATATTGGGGAAAAGTAGCAGATAGTGCTGCTGTTCTAAGTGAAAAATGTGTAAATTATATCCATGTGTTGTTGAATAATGTTGCCCAATTTGTGTGCATGCATAAACTTTTATAAATCTATTCATGTTCAGGAAGTATATTTTCAAAATCGGTGAGTTTGGTGTGTTTTTTTTAAATGTAAACATTTTTTATATTTGAAATGGTCTTGATAATTCATGTATTGAACTATTCTGCAACTCATGTTAAAAGCTGACTACCTTTCTATTGTTTTCTGAAAGTAAAATTACATGATTTGATTTTTTTAGAAAGTAATGTGTATAGTGGAACATATAAACCTTTTTTATTTATAAAATATGTTTGAGTTTCAGATTGGAGTATAAATTGGAAATATGTTTGCATGGAGATATATTAAATAATGATTGTATATTACTACTACAAATCCTGGTCCTTCAGAAATATTGCAAATTTTGTAATTGGTTGTTAATATATGTGAACATAGGAAGTCACAAATTAACTTTTGTATGTTTATAAGCAACTAAATACAAAATGAAACTGGAACATCTTGGGCTTGCAAATCACAAGGTTTTTTTGCAACTAACAGTTACAGTAACACAAGTTGTATAGACTTGTCAATGGCCAAATACAAGTTCATGCTCTTAGGGAGGTATGTGAGAGAGTCTTTCAGTAGGGAATCTTATAGTCAGAATGTGGGTCCTGCACAAATGAGGATGGAAAGTTCACTTTGGGCATTATTTACATGATGGATGCATTAAGGTTACAGTGGTCAGGCTTATCAAGTAGACTAGGCAGGACACATAGCCAGGTATGTTAATTCTACTTCATTGTAAAACTACATTAGGAGAGTCTTGAAAGTCTAAAAGTGCAGTGCTTTCACTGTCACTTTTACAGCCTCATAACTTGGAGAGGTGCTCTTCCTGAGCCTCTTGTTTCGCTTACTATGCCCTGTGGGCTGTGCTCACTCTTATTTGACCTTTGCTAGGTAGCATTACTTTCACCAGTCTCCCAAAGTAATTCCTCATACCATTACAACAGTAGAGGTCTTTGAGTACAACTTTAATCAGGACCAGCAACTCTGCCATTAAGTGAAGTCATTAAATGAGAAATTGTGTGGCTGCAACTGTTCTTTCCAGCTGGAAAGAGAAGACTACAGGTAGTCCACTCATTCAGTAATGATTATGACCGGTCCTCAAAGTTCTGGCTGTCCAAAAATCTTAATAATCATATGATCAAAATCTGTACACTTGTCAAGTGACTCGGCCGATGGTTGCAGCATCTCATGGTTGCATTTTGCAGCCTTACCTCCTAGCTTCCCACAATGGAGAAGCCAGAAGGGAAAGTCACAAGTTGCTCAGTTAAGTCTACTTATGCACCCTGCCCCAGCCCCTCTGCATTCACCTCTGCCTCCTACGAACACTTCCCAACCCGTGATGCGCTCATGCTGCATCTCCCCCAGCCAGCTCCACCCGCCCCCCTTAATTCCCTCTTACCCAGCAGGAGCCACTTAACCTTCCTGACAACTTGCAAGTTCTGGCTTCCCTGCTGACTTTGTATGTTGAAAGCTGGCAGGAAGTTACGAAGTGTTTGCTTAATGATTCTTCATTTAACAACAGCAATAGGGGCTGCAGGGATTGCCATCACTAAGCAACACAATGCTTTACAAATGAACTTAGCAATGGAATTCAATTGCTATCATAACTCTAGGATTACCTGTAGTTCGCTTTCGTTTACTTTCAAGGGCTTAGTGTCTTCTGTAGATGTATCATAGTAGCAGCCCGAGTTGACATCATAGGCAAACTATAGAAACGGCTTGCAGTACTCCTTTGAAAATTCCTCTCCAGTTTCTCCACTGGGGGAGAGGGGGAATTATTTTTTTCAGCATTGTCATAACTTTGAATAGCTGCTGACTGAATAGTCCATAAATGATCATGCTTCAAAGCAGGACTTGAGAGGTAGCCAGCTAGAAATGGGTTATAAATCGCTCAATGTCATAGAAAAAGCAAAGCTTAGTACATTTCAACAGGATTATAATTTAGAAGAAAAAAAGCTCTTAAGATCTGTGCTGTGCTATATCCAGGGGTTTTTATTAAGGACAAGTGACCAACTAGGTCTGACAAATTTAAGAAGAGTAGGGAAAGAAAATCTAAAACATTCTCCCCAAATTCAGTAGGCAGTAAAATGTTAGCCAGTGGCTTTGCATATTTTAACATATTTTTCATTTATAATGATGAGTGCTATGTCAGAGAGGTGACTCCAGTCTTTTCTTAAAAACCTCCAGTGATGAAGCATCCACAACTTCTGAAAACAAGCTGTTCTACTGGTTAATTGTCCTCACTGTCAGGAAGTTTCTCCTTAATTCCAGGTTGCTTCTCTCTTTGATTAGTTTCCATTCATTGTTTCTTGTCCTGCCCTCTGGTGCTTTGGAAAATAAATTGACCCCCTCCTCTTTGTGGCAGCCTCTCAAATACTGGAATACTGCTATCGTGTCCCCCTTAGTCCTTCTTTTCTCTAGACTAGCCAAACCCAAATCCTGCCACCGTACTGAACTGGTAAGTATCACAAGGAAAACAAATTAATTAGGATTATCCAATATGGGCTGCAAAAACCTAGATGACCTCCGGATGGTAGGAGGGAAAGAGAGAATAACTGTAAAATAAGTCAAGAAAGTCAATATCTTCATGTCTGGCTTATGCATTCCTGGAAATTTCTAGATGACGTCTTGCTGGGAATGTGGTGATCTGGCAAGGGCATGCTTACAAGGCTAGCCTCCCATGTTATGTAAGTTATGATGCAGAACAGAGATCTTTCCATGTGCCTACTTCTTTATATACTCAAAGTACATGGAACATTTCTGTGAACAAGATAAGCTCTGATGGGACTTTGTAGGAGCACCTGAAATATATACTATACTTATATGTGTGCATGTTTGTATTTCTTACTGTTTTTAATACTCTGTTTAAATGCCTGCTTTTGCCATTTTTATTCTTGCATTTTTGTTTATGAGAGGAGTCATGGGTTAAAAGTTTCAGTATTAAAATACAGGATTAGATGTAGAAATCTTCTGTCTCCATAATTCATTAAACTCTCTTCAGCTCAGATTTACATTTTTAAATTGGCAAAGTACCTTTTTAAAACAAAAAACACAAAACACTTTGTTGAAGATCCATAAAGTTTGCATGACTCATTTTTTCTGATTTTCTTTTCTTTTCCTCAAGGGAGGTATCAAGGGGTATTCTGATGCTTAACATTCATAAGTCCCCCCTATTTATTTCAAAGTGCTTCAGATACATTGACCCTGTAAGCTGTCTCAGCCTTAACTTTCTTTGTTATAAGAGAGCGGAAGGGGAAAAAAATACTTCCTGGCTTTCAAGATTCTGTTGTTATAGCCTACATCAGTAACAGAAAGTTTCAGTATTTCTTGTGGAGTCTGTTTCCTGACCTGGTCTACTTTACGGCTAACATTATTTAGAGAATTACCCGAGTTTCATTTTTGGACATTTCAAGGAGAACCATAGAAATCAATGCAGTTGTATTTCTGTATTTCACAGAAATACAACTGCACTGATTTCTATGAAACAAGCAAAGTATATACTTCCCTCGGAACTTTATTTGTAATCTTCATGGGTCAGACTTAGATTAAATATAGAGGGGCATCTGATTTTGTCACCAACTGTTCTCACCAGTAGACAAGTTTCATCTCTTATTACAGATACTCTGGCCACATGAGGAGAAGGAAAGCACAAAGGAATTAATAGTATAGCAAAGAAATGATCTTAGCAGATTGTTTTGCTTTGTGATGAAAAAGAAGACCCTATTAGATCTTAGCAATCCATAATGATTGATAATGGAAGAAAGATCTCCTGAACTTTATTTTGCTTAAGGACAAGTAGTGGTGGTACTTTGTACATAAATCACTCGTACAACATATGTCTTGAGCTTCAGCATATTGTGCTTTTCTGCTTCTCTACAGACCCTTGACCAGACTGATGGATGACTAGTTGGGGGTTATCCTGGAACATTAAAAGAGTGCTCAGTTTTTCCATAAGCTCACCCTGTTCTGAAAGTCCTCTGCAATGCTTTTTTGCTACTGTTTTACTTTTTTAATGACTTTTCCTTTGTTCCCAAGACTTCCAGTCTTCGTTTCCATGTGATATATTAAGTCATACCATAGCATATACTGGACTGCATGGCACAGATGCAGATAGGCTGAAGGCACTGTTACAGGGGAAAGTGCTTGGCTAAAGGGAGAGACTTATTAGCTGAGAAGTCCTTGAGGGAGTAATAAGCACAGCTTCGGCCCTCTTTCAAGCTGTTTGGTTTCTGAATAGAAGCAAAAGGTTGAGATCCTAGTAGGCCTATGGGATGCTTGACAAATTACCCAGTCTACGTTTCTTTCTCTTTAATACAGAGGAATCTCGATGAAAGCAGGGCGATTTATCCTATGAGGAATGTCCCCGATTGTGTTTTCCTGGGGCAATTGGGAATGCCAAGCATGTTATCAGGGCTCTGCCTTTGGAATTACTATCACTTTACAATCGAAAAACAGACACCAGAAGTCTGATCGATTTTTTTTTTCTAACACAAGGGCTAATTTCTGTGTCAGTTTTTTGGCATCAGAAGCCTTTAAACAGAATTCCCCAAGGATGCTCAAGTTTCCCTCTGCATTCTTCTACAGATACTAATCCCTTCCATCCATTGCATAGGACCACATGTGCTGTCAAGGCAATACATATAACTCGAAATGTGCTTTCTTGGTGTTTTAATAGTGTAGCTACTATTCCAGAATGAAGAGTATTTCAGTTGTAAAACCAGTAGGAGGGGGAAGGTTCTTGTTGCTTAGCATTAATAAATGCAGAAATAAGAATGCCTTGCTGCGTAGAAGAAATTGCATCCCAGCATATTTTTAGTTTTCTGAATATATTTGATGATCCTGATTAATCACAGATCCTGGATTTCTTGGGCTTAAGCTTCTTGAAAAGCTTTCAGAATAATCAGGAAATAAAATAGAATGTAAGTGTCACATTTGGGAGACTTGAATTTTGGTCGTCTTGCTTTGTCATGCAATCTTAGGTGGTCAAAGACAATCTCTTTCCAGTTAATCCATCTTGTGGACTTGTAAAGATAGTACTGAGGATGATAAGTGTAGCCATGGACGGCTGTGGAAGAGTGGGGAGGGCAAGAGATGTCATGAAACATGATATGTATCATTAAATATGATATTAGGAATTGCCTGATCGCAATAAGGGCAGCAAAACCAGTTTAGTTTAATGGTTAAGGCACCAGGTTAGAAACCAGGAAACTGAGTTCTGTATGTAAGCTAGATGGTAACTTTGGATCAATCACTTTCTCTCAGCCCAAGCCATCTCATAGAGTTGTTCTGGACAAAATAAGAGGAGGGAAGAGTATTTGGTATGTTCACTGCCTTTAGTTATTTATAAAAGTAATAAAGGTGGGATTTAAACAAATCTTTAAAAACTCAGTATTTCTCTGCCCTTAACTGTGGTTCACTGATAGCAGTACAATAACCTTATCTAGGGTGACTCCATCCCTACTAGTCACTGACCAGGCCTAGAACCCTCTGCAGAGCTGTTGTGAAGATTATTTTGGATATTTAATGGATAACATTGCTTAACATTGCTGGACTCAGACTGGTCAGATCCAGGTGAGGTGCCTGAGACACAACCTTATGGTCTGATCTGGGATGAGTTCTCTGTGCTGTAAGCTTGGCCACCTGTTTGTTGGATACAGGTCCCTACTGAATCATGAAAGGCACCAGGAAGTTGATCTATAGGTGGGTCCATGCTGTCAGCCTCTTTGAGGGAGGAATAATCCCTCTAGCCTTGAAAGAGGCAATGATACATCCCTTTTTCAAGAGGCCAAGCTTGGATCAAGTAGTCTTTTTCAAATATAATTTTTACTGAAGAAATTTTTAACAAGATTAAAAACAATACAAATATTGGAAAAGAAAAAATAAAGAATTTTAGCAAGAAAATAGAAAAAGAAATAGAAAAAGAAATAAAGAAGCAATTGATCTTTTTAACAGCAGCTATAAATGCTTTTAAATTTTACCATCTCTCTCTCTAAGGTTACATCAAAGTTTCCTTCTTTCCATGAGTTATCTTTTCTAATATTCAAGACCATAAATCATAAGTTCATTTTTTCTTTTTTTCATCTTTTATTCTCCATTTACTTGTTCTAGCAACTCTCGAGAGGATAAACATTTTTCTTTACCTACTGTTCCTTTCTTGTAAAATGCTGAAACCCATAAAAGTATTTTCAGGCACAGTCTGGACTTATATCTGTTCCATATTCTTAATATAGTGGTATTTCTAATATTACGAATCTTAAAATCTACATTAACCTTAACTTTATTATACCATAACCTCTGAACTTCAGATTGTGCCCTTCCAGTCTTCCTTGTTCTTTTGCATGTTAAAGTATTTTATATTTAACTCTTGATTTCCCCCCCTTGTCATTAAAAATTAGATATATCTTTCTGCCATTGTTTAAATGGTACATCAGTATGGTCATTATAGGTATTGTTTGAAATAAAAATGTCTTGCTTAGCAAAACATTCATTTTTATCACAGAACGATGACAATTGTAATTTCTCCTATGTTAACACGTTCTTCTTGATTTCATTCATGTCTTAACATAATTATTCTGGTATAACATGCAATTCATGTTAGTCATAGTAATACCAAAGTATATAACCTTTTCTCAATCTTAAAACCATTTTCCCATCAATTCCATTTGCTTTTTGATATTCATATTCCTTACTAATACCTTTGTCTTTTGGTTATTAATGTTAAAGCCAGCTAATACCACCAAGTCCATATTTTTTTCCATTAATATTTCTATTCCTTCCAGAGGATCTTCCAAAATAATCACAAGGTCGTTAGCAAAAAAAAGTGTAAGTTTCTTTTAAAATCTTAATTCCAGCAATTCTCTCATCTTCCCTTATATCTCCATTCTTTTACCCATGTTATACTTGTTGATGACCTTTGGCAAATCTGGGATGAAGGTGATGTGCTTCTTGATTTCTCAGCTGCTTTCAATACTGTCAACCACAATACCCTTCTAGATTGGGCAATTGGAAATGGAGGACAACATCTTGCAATGGTTCTTCCCTTTCTTCAGGTTCAGTGTTAGTTAGTAGATGGGGATAGTTAGTTAGTAGATGGGGATAGAGAGGTCACTCTCCAGGTCCCTCTTTTGTGGTATTCCACAGCGCTTAATGCTCTCTTTATTCCTCTTCAACATCTACATGAAATACTGGGTGAGATTACCTGATGGTTCACTATCATGATGATGATAATTAGTTATATCTTATGACCCCAGACCAGCTAAGTGCAGCTGTCAAAGATCTGTCCCAATGCTTAGAAACCTGAATGGGGAGGAATCATCTATGTCTTACTAAGACTGGGTAGCTGTAGATATTAATGTCACCTAGTTCTGGGCAAGTTCCAAATTTAACTTTGAGTGGGGTTGCACTTTTTTATTCCAGGGTGATACACAATCTGGGGGTCTTCTTGGACTCATTGTTCTAGCTTGAGCTCTTGCTTCTGCTGTCTCCAAGAATGCCTTTGCCCAGGTCCATCAATGCACTAGTTGCATCCTTTCTTGGATCGGGAGACCCTTCAGATGGTGGTTCATGCCCCAATGACCTCAAAGGTCAACTACTGCATTGTGCTGTATGTGGGACTACCTTTGAAGTTCAGCTGGAGGTTTCAACTGGTCTAGAAGGCAGCAGTGAAAGCAATTGTTTTTGCTTATCCCTACTCAATTTGGTTCAACCATATTATATTATTTATTTTCTTTATTATGTTGTGAGCCACGCAGTTCTAAAGTTGGTCAATAACTAAATTAATTAAATTAAATTATGGCTTCTACAGGCCACCTACATGTACAGAGCCTTATGGATTTCTTGGAGGAAGGACAGGTTGATGTAATTAAATAGGCTTGAAGAATCTGTGGTCTTCTAGATCAGAGGTGTCGAATTCACAGATCACAGGTGTGTCACATGATGTATCAGAACTTTTTTCCCCTTCGCTAAACTGGGTGTGGGCATGGCCAGTGCGTGATGCATCTGGGCCGCGGGCCGTGAGTTTGACAGCCCTATTCTAGATGTTCCTGAGCTATAATTTCCACCATGTCTCCTTACTGGCCATGCCGCTTATGGCTACTGGGAACTATAGTTCAGAGCTTCTGGATGACCACAGATTCCAGTTCTAACAGCAAATGTCATTTTTGTTTGGTCTAAAAACAATAACTTTATACCTCTGTTTATTGTATTTGCAATCTGAATGTTATTTTTTTATTTCATATCTTTTGAAGATTAGATTGTAGCAAGTAACGTTCAATTTTTTCAGGGACAAAGGGGCAATTAGGTAGATATGACATGGCAAAACCAATGCTTTTCTTTATTTAGATGTTATATTAACATTCAGCCACATCACGGTTGCATCATAATGGTATTTTCTTCTCCTATTTATTCTGTTTCTTCATTAAAAATAGCCTCATTACCATGGATGTGATTATAAAATTGTTATGGGTCCTGGAGGAGTTTGCAGTATCTAGTTGACATGACTTAGCTTTGTCTGATGTATGTTAGGGGACTGAATGGCTACAATACAGCTGTTATCTATTTGATATCAGCTGTGGAACAATCCCATAATATTGCTTCTCTGATGAGTCCTTCTGAATTCATGGCTCTTGATGGTGGCCTCTTTCTCATGGAAATCTGGGGATGAATTAATGTTACATTTTTCTTCTGTGGCTTTTACAAGATGAGATGAAATGGAAACTTTCCTGGACTCAGTCATCATTCTCAGTTTGTCAAAGTGAAAATAAATCCTGTGACTGAGGAATATCCCTAGCTAGTACTTTATTATTCTTGTGATCATTCCTCCTGAATCAAATACTGTTCTTCATTTCTTTTCCAAATCTCAATCTCTCTCTCTCTCTCTCTCTCTCTCTCTCTCTCTCTCTCTCTCTCTCTCTCTCACTCTCTCTCGCCAC
>JANHFL010002653.1:89219-104776 GCA_032468155.1 Oxyrhabdium leporinum | reverse complement strand
TCCGTTCCCCACCATCAAGTCAGAGAGCTGAAAGAGCTTCTGGGATGAGAAGCAAAACATCTTCAAAGAAAAACCAGAAACTCCAGTTGCCTTATAAAAAAGCACCTTTGGGACATTACATAGAAGTAGTTATTACAAGTACCTGAACTTAAAATTAGTTGTTGATACTGCTCTGGGTTAAATGAGTGGAAGCTGGGCTACCACCCTTATATTACAAACTTTACTTCATGAACGTAAGAGAGAATACAGTACTGTATAACATGATGGCAGAAAATCATGAAGAGCTGGAAAGGAGTTATTATTTATATTGAAGAATATAACATAAACCAACAAAATTACCCATCCCAAAGTAGGTTAAAATTAGCAAGTTGAATAAGACTTCTTTAAATATAACTAAATTTTTCCTATCTCCTGATATCATTGTGAAATCCTAAAGCCAGCTGGGAAAAAATTCAAAACCAAGGATCCATCACTAAGAATACCTTTGCTCTCAGAATCGGAAACCAAAATGATGTCAGAAGGGTACAGAATTTATTGCCAATCACATTGGACAAAAAGGCATTCCTAGCTATAGTAGTTCTAAGTAATTATGGGCTGCATACTTTACCTATACCATCAAGAATTATATCAAGTAAAGAACAGTGCATATTATGGAATGCAGTGATTTCCTTCTTTCAGAAAAGCTACTACATTGTATAGCTAAAAAGTAACTACAAGTAAAACAAAACGGTACTATGGCCTAGAAAAGACAGAACCATGAATGGCAGCCACTATTACATATATGAATGAAATGGTTAACCTCTAACCGAAAGGAATCAAGCATAAACTGAAATTCCAGCTGAGTTGATGGATTCAAGAAGCATATTTGCAAGATGGAGGGAAATGATGTTCAAGTGAAAATCTAAGCAATTTTTAAATATCTTTTGTGAATTTCTAAATCTTGGAAATTTCCAAATGCTTACTTTAAATGACAAGTAATTTCTAAAGAATTCTGAGGGTAAATAGGAATTCAGGGAATAGAAAACATGTTGACAAATATATAATAGAATCTTATCCAGGCTGTAAAAGTCATTTTCAAATCAAGTAAACTTAGAGGTAGGATAAAGCAAACCAAAATCTGCACCCACCTGAAGTTCTCCAAAAGTAGAAGAGGTCTTCTAATATGATACTGAAACTTAATGCCCAGGGAAAAATGTTTATTAGCTCTTGTTCTCCTTTACAACTGAGAAGATGGCAACTCATTCCCAAGAGATATGTTATTTGCTTTCCCAGCGCTCCTAATGCCACATCACAGAGAAGCCTTACCTGTGTTTGTGAAGTCAGTGTAACAGTGGAAGAATCATTGTATGTCTAGCGATAGAGAAAAGGGTAAAAAATTTCCAATAACACAGTCTTGAGGGTGATCCTTGTTAGGAGAAGAAGAAGAAAGAGTATGAACTTAATCCTAGTTTTGCACATGTTTGTGTGTGAGAGAATTCATTTCCATCATTTTTTTTCCTATTTTAAAAAAATGCAAAATGTTTCTGTATGGTTATGGTCATGTTGACTGTGTTGTGAAGTTAAGTACATTACCCAATTTTCTTTGCTTCTCTAATAACACTGACATAATAGTAAACGAAGATTCTTATATTTCTGTGAAGAAATTTGATATTTGATAAACAGTTATCACTGTTTTTCCCTTCCACTCATATGAGCAGGTAAGCAAATCAATAAATTTGTTTAGCATTCTTTTTTTTCTGTAAAGTTTTTTATTTTTAAATCTTTATACAAACATATTGTGTGAACAGTGTGGTATCTGGGTATCATACCTTCAATACAAATAAGTTGTTATTCATATTTATATCATTTAACCAAATTATATAATTCTAACACTATTACATATCTTCATAACAAATTGTCATCCATCATTATTTAGTTCCACCGAAGGTCAAATTATACAATAGTTCCAAATGTCATTTTTATGTCAATCAGTCTATTTTGAATCTTTAGTATAGGTAAAACATTTTTAATCTATTACTTTTATAATATCAAAATCTTCATTACTTATTCAACTATGAAATTATTTTATATCAATCACCATGTCATACGTTTTCATACAAATTGGCTATTATTAATCATCTTTATTACATTTAATTATAAAGTTTTTATTTCAGTTGCCATGTTCAACATATATTTTTAATACTATTTAAGCTATTGTCAATCCTCCCTATTACATTTAGCAAATATACATTTCTTCATATTAAATTTATAATTTGATTATACCATCATTCAAATTATTTTTTTCTACCTTGTTATCTATTCCCCTTCTAATCCCATGTCTCTATTTCTTTTTTAATTGTATCTCTGCTACCTTAAACCTATTCTCTTTTTTAACCATCCTCTCTTAATTGCCTTAATGTTTTAATTATTCGTGTCTTAGCTTGTCTTCCACATTCTTCTCTTGGGTTTTTATTTCTATCTATTTCTTCATCTTGATTGCCCATTTTAAGCTTTCCTCTCTTCTCTCTCTTTTCCCATTGTCTAGCTTGCCAGCTATCTACTCTTGCCTCTCTCACTCTTCTGTAAATATCTTTTTGTTTCTCTAATTTCTTTTTGGGTTTCCTTAAAATACTCTCCCTTTGGTTTTTATCGTCAATCCCGCATATTTGAGTTTTAATCTCCTTTTCCCGCCCTTGTTCCATTTGTTTTGTCTGTCTCATTTTTTTCATCTCCTTGTTCATTTGACTCCTCCTCTTCCTGGGTGTCTTGAAAGGTCAGTGTCTCGTGTCATATTTCCCAAGTCTTCATCTTCCCTATAGTCTCCAGTCGTTTCAAGATTTCCTGACAACCTCTTGTCCACGCCTCTTTTGTGTTTTGGATTGTTGATGCCATCTCTTCCCGAATTCCACTCCATTCTTCTTGATGAGGCATCTTGTTAAGTTTTGTACGGTCCCTCTTTTATACAATCCTCCAATTTTCTTGATGTCTTTATATCCCAAGTTTAGTTTGTTGCTCTTCTGGCAAACTTCATATATCTTTAAATCCCTTTAAATCAGTAGTATATTATTCTTCCTTTTGTCAACAAGGTGGCACTTTTTCATTAAATTCCAGTATTAGTCTTTTCCAAGTTCCCGATCTTTTTAAACTTTAAAAAAAATATCGTGTCAGCTTTAAATAAATAGTCCAGATTTTCCAAGATTAATGCCCAACACAACCTTTATCCAGCTTAAGCTCCAGCTTTCCTTGTTTTAACAAATTTCTGTCTTTTCTGTCTTTCTCCGTTCTTTCCAGTTTACTTATTTATTTTTTAGAGTTAGTTAATATTTCTTATATTGCCAATGTACATAAAACGCAGCTAATTCAGAAATGGTGGCTCCTTTTCCTGATTCTTGTGGGGTTGCAAATGAGATAAAATGTTCATTCCCACCCAGTACCCGACACTGTTCACCTACTTCACTGCAGCACAATTTGAGTGTCCCGGCTGTTTCCAATTTCATGGTGGCCATTTTGGCCGCCACTGTTCCTTATCTTCAGATGAGGGGAATTTCCTAGTCAGGGAGGAGAGATGCGGCTCTCCTCGACTGGCCTGGCGCTCCCCTTTACTTCACCACCCCTACAGGGTGGCTATGGCTCCTTTCGGAGCCCTCTGACAGGGAAAGCTTGGGGAAGGACCGCGGAGCTCGCGGTCCTCGCTCCCGACGCCACTGGAAGTCAAATTTGTTCAGCATTCTTACTATCTACAAAACAACTTAATAAGCTAACTACTTGCTAGATTAACTTTAAAGAAGTAATTCTTAAAGAAATAATATGAAAGAAAAAAGAAATTTTGTCATATATAATGAGGTTGTCCTGTAGATAGTTAATATAGCAAAAAGGAATTAAATAGATCTGCCACAGCAGAATGTATCAAAAGCTGCATTCAGATGAGGTATATGACAGGCAGTGCATAGGGTTGTAGCCACAAGTAAGTGGGAATGTTATCTCTCGTAAGCAGGCTCTAGAGGAGGACATATGACTTACCAGAGATATAGTGTGTTTTGAATTTCGAAATTAGGAGATGGAGAATCTAGGTTTGCAAATTCCCCATCTCTGATGGATAAAATGCCATTAGATCCATTGTTATTTTTTTGACTATATTATAATCATTGTGATCATAAACATTGATCTCCTGTAAGGTCACTGTGGCTAGAGGTCTTAATGCAAGGTAGTAGAACTTTGACTGTTCTAAAGCACTTGCTTAAAGTAAATAATAGGTTTTGTACATATCCAATTAAGAGAAATAATATACAAATTTAAATCAAGCTGGTTCTGCTTTCTAAGATATATTGTTCAG
The DNA here is from genome assembly GCA_032468155.1 of Oxyrhabdium leporinum. Lineage (NCBI taxonomy): Eukaryota > Metazoa > Chordata > Lepidosauria > Squamata > Cyclocoridae > Oxyrhabdium > Oxyrhabdium leporinum. Next base: position 100,464 of record JANHFL010002653.1, on the reverse strand, counting down.
CTATTCAAATTTTTAGGCTTTTCTAAAGTTATTTCCTTATGAAAATATACAGAAAAACAACAGCAAACCCCAGGACCATTTCAAATGGAAAATGAAACTAGTGAGCCTTCAACCTCAACTATAAAATTTTAGCAAAATGTCAGTGATTATAATATAAAACATTTTATGGAAGAACCTCTGGGACTTACTTTTCAGAAGCCCAGCAAAATCCTGCACCATTCACAATCTCCCAAAAAACTTTTATTAGTTCACGACATTGAAGTTAACTTGTCTTTTAATGCACTTAAATCTTCTGTCAATCTTTAAAAATAAAGCTTATTTCAGTTTAGCTTGAACTCATGACATATATTATTTTGGCAATGTAGATCCAGCAATGTGTTTTGCAAATCCCCAAACCCCACCCCAATTTCCAGACTAGAGACTTGGGATTTCTTAGAGGTCTGATAAAAAGAATCTCACCTTGCTTAATTTTTCAATACTAGCCAAGGTCAAGTAGATGCTGCCTACCCGGGCTTGAAAAATTGCAGTTTAATAATGTAATAAAAAACAAGTGCATTGAAAATGTTTAACAAATTAATACTAATGTATTTATCTTTTTTTCCTTCTACAGATATGTTTCTATAAAACCTGATAAGAGGAAGCTGTTTAATGGAGCTAATGTTCTTGGACTCCTGATTGATATCTTACTCAAAGATGGATTTCGCTTACTAAGTTCTAGGACCATTTCAGCTGAGGAAAAAATTGAATGTTATTGCTTTGAAAGAATGAGATCACCAGAGGTCTTTACTGTAAATATCACACAAACAAAAAGAGCTACTACTATGCAACCATCAAAACAAATCCAGAGGAACAGGTCCAAATGATACAATATTCTAAGAAAGATTGTATGAAGTATAAGGAATAAAGGTGTATGTCATCCTGTCTCTTCTTGGGGATGTGGGTGGCCATATAAACGTCATAAATAAACAATTATGATTGAAAAAGACCAAAATTCTTGTTTGCAGCTTAGAATTTTTATTAGAGTTTCTGTTACTGAAATGCCAATTAGGGTAAATTTAGGGATAGATGATCATTAGCCTCAGCCCCAGCCATTACAGCAAATGGTTTAGGATAATCAGAATTATTATTAAGTCCTAAATGTCCACAGGTTCTTCAGTTCTGTTGAAAGAATTCAAGCAATTCCCTTATTCTTCATGTCTCAACTTATTTTTCCAACAATCATCATTTGTTGCTCATGGAAGCAGTCTCTGGCAGGATGTGGTGATATTGACATTGGAGATTTAGTGATATTGACATTTTTATTTATTTATTCCCTCTTCCCACAAGTATTTTCTGTTATCTTTGGTTCTGCTTAGAATGTTGGCAATATTGTACTTTATTTTTCCAATGTAAGTACAGTAGTGTAACAATGGAATCCATAATAACACATACTGTACATTTAAAAATTTTTCTGTCAGGTGCAAAAGACTAGGTCCATACATGAAGGTTCAATTAAATTGATTTACTGCTAAAAGTCTCTGTACATGAATCTTCTTAACTAATAGTCAGCATCTGCTCAGAGTTAGATATGGGTCAACGGCACTCAAGGGGAATTGGACTTAATTCTCTTGTGTCTACATAGGGACTCTAGGCTGATCCCCCTTTTCACTCCACCCCCAGGTTCTACTATCTCCTACAATTTCAGTCTTATTCCAAATATTACTAAATGTGCAAATGTATTTTGTTGTCCTTATTATAATCATGCTCATGCTTTAGTTGCTATATCTTGGGTGGAAATGACTTCACATGGAGCCTGTCTCACGATTTAGCAATCTAACATTTGGACAAACTATATTTTTTAAAAATAGTATAAATGTAGTTTGCTTTTCTATTTATTACTTGCTATTAAACCTATGTAGAGATTTATGTAATAAGACATGTCATTTATAATTTCCATAGGGGATACATAGACACTGTAAAATGTGCTAAAAATGACTAAGTGATACATACACAAATTAACATGAAATGCATGTGAATTATCTTACAAGTTATATGAAAACAGTGGGAACCCATTAATTTGGAGCATATCCATTTCTGGCTTCCAGTGCCGGTCTCATTTGTTTACTCAGAATACATTCCATTCTCTGATTTAAAATGATATTCCATCTCTGATTTTTGATGACAATGTGATAAAATATTTTTCCTCAATTTAAAGTTCTTGTGGAAAGTATGAAGGCAGCAGGGCAACGTTAATCATGAAGGTTATTGGTAGCAGGGCTACCAGATCTGAGTTGCAAAAGTCTAGACTCATAGAATGCATCAAAGAAGTACTTAAAACGCTTTGCTGCCATCTCGTGGTCATTTGAAATTTTGCAGATTAGATCTAGTGACCCTACCATTACTAATCTTTGGTCCAATCAGGCAGAACTTCTCAAGATGATCTGTCCTACTCCATGTATTCCAAACTCTTGATTATAGAGACCAATCTACTTCAAGAGATTTGCTGAAGAATAGAACAGCCTTACTTCAGCAGCACAATTGATACTGGAGATACTTTACTAATGATGACTCCAATATTTATATGCTGCTAAGGCACAACTGGCACCAGAACCATATACGTAATTGTTTAAAGGGTGAAATTTCTCTTTTTGAGAAATAATTCGTTGAATATTTGAGCCAGCATAATATAGTCAAAATTCATAAGCATGCTATTTTGCTTCATAACCTAGACGTATTTACAAATTCAAGGGGAAAAGACAATAATGGCAGTCTGGCCTGAAGAAACATCTCTTTTAATGTTAAACAGATAAATTGAGTGGCTTTACAGAATGTTCTTGCTAACATTATTCTATAGCTTTATGTTCACTGAGATAATTCCTTATTATTTATAAGAGATCAGCACTATCAAGGAGCTTTTGAGACAACACAAAGACGGGGATCAACTCATTTTCCAAAGCACCTGAAGGCAGGACAAGCAGCAATGGATGGAAACTAATCAAGGCGAGAAACCACCTGGAACCAAGAAGAAATTTCCTGACAGTTAGAACAATTAATCAGCAGAACGACTTGCCTCCAGAAGTTGTGAATGTTCCAACACTGGAAGTTTTTATAGAAAGAAATTGGACAACCATTATTAGGGTTGCCTGCCTGATCAGAGGGTTGGGCTAGAAGACCCCCAAGGTCCCTTCCAACTCTGTTATTTTGCTATTCTAGAAGCAATAGACAGTAATATAAAGAAATTTGAATTTTCTTACGTGTTTATTTCCTGTGTTTTGCTGCTATTATTTATTTTTTCCTGTCATATGATGCAGGCAAATAAGTACGGTAGAAGTTCAAAGGGTGTTGTAGCCTAATCCTATTGACCAAAGAAAATTAAGAAGGCATTCTGACTCCCTGCAGTTACATCTGTTGCTCCACCTAATATTGAACCATCATCACAGAATAACCACCATCTTCATTATACTGTAGATAGTGTAATGGAAGAAATTAATGGCTTTGACATACAGTATAGGAACATTACTGACAGAAAAGCCGCTAAGGACTTTAATGCGTCTTCAATCCACAGTTGCAGCACCTTCTGCTTCCTGCCCAAATCAATCAAGTTAGAGATAGCTAAAAAGCGGGGAGGTCAAATAAACTAGCATAAGTGACAATAGGAAAGAATGAGTGCCACTTTATCTTTGGTGGCATGGGGCAGAGAGTTGTTTTTTGCTGGATCCAGATCCAATCGCAATACAGCACAGAGAGTAACAAAGTACCGGTATTTGGTTTTGCTCTTTAATGTGCTCCCACTGTGGTTTACGCTCAGTGTCTCTTCTTTGGACATTACAGTTGGGAAACTAATCCTGCTGAAGGATAAAAGGAGGTATTACTGAGAACAATTAGTCAAGGATCCTTTTTACTAATATGACATACTGTTTCTGTACTAAGAATCATAGAATCATGTGGTTGGAAGGGACCTTGGAATGTTCTATCTAAACTCCTGCCCAAAGCAGGAGACCTCATCTTGGACAAATGGTTGTCCATTTTTTTTCGTTGAAAGCTTCCAGTGATAGAGCACCTACAACTCTGGGAGACACTTACTTGAAGAATATCACGATGTTCTTAATATCATGACCAATTAATATCATGATCATTGCATAATTATTTCTGTAGCAGACTCTTAAAAAGTCTCACACACACACCCCGTATGCCTTGTGAAGATGGGCCAGGCACTCTCCTCGCGCATAGACTGCTCCGTCTGCACTGATCACATCTCCTCTCCACTCGCCGAGCCCTTGGATCAGAAGGAGGTGGTCCTGGATCCTAGCTTCCTGCCTTTGTTCCTCCCTGCCTGCAGGCCTTACTACTTCAGAAAAGCCTTGCCTGGACTGACTCTGCCCTTCCCCAGTTTCCGCCAAGGCCAATGGAGCCGCCCTCTCCACGTCTGGCATTTCTTGTTCCAGCTCACCATCCCAATGGGGGCACGATACTTACAAACATTTATTGTCCACTAAACTTAACTAACACATTAACAATTACTACTTTATTTTTATCCTTAAATTTTATCCTAAAAAAGCCTTTGATATATACATGCAGCCCTGAAAGATCAATGAAATCTGACTCCAAGTCTGAAAGTTATGGAGAAAGGGGAGTCTAAATTATGTACAGATAGTCCTCTACTTATGCTCACAACTGAGCCCAAAATTTCTGTTGTTAAATGAGACAATTAAATGAATTTTGTCCCATTTTACGACCTTTCTTGTACAGTTGTTAATCACTGCAGCTGTTAAATTAGTCACAATGTCAACCCTGAAGCTGTCCTGACCGAAGCCATTTTTTCCGCTTCAGGGTTGCCACACTGGAGCTGAGGGTCAGGGAGGGGGGATTTGAGATAGAGATTTTTGTAGCCAAAGCGAAATACTTTCTCTTGTGAACCATCTGGTCGGAAGAAGGCAGAGTGATGCCACCCGGTTGTCGGACTGCACGGTGACTGGACCATGTGACTGTTTTGAGAAGGTAGAAAATCTTTTACTTTTAATGAGGTGAAAACTGTGGGAGTTTCAAAGTCAGTTTTCACCAGATATGTGCCAATATGATAATTCTAATAAAAGTAAGCTTTGAGGAATTCAATTGCCTCGGAGTCTTACTTGGAATGGATTTATTACTTGGAACCTTGACACACGGTTGTTAAGTAAATCTGGTTTTCCCATTGACTTTGCTTGTCAGAAAGTCACAAAAAATGATCACGTGACCCTGGGACACAGCAAATGTCATAAATATGAGTCAGTTGCCAAGCGTCTGAATTTTGATCATATGACCATTGGGATGTTGCAATAGTTGTAAATGTGGAAAACAATCATAAGGTACTCTTTTCATTGCTGTTGTAACTTTGAACGGTCACTAAATGAACTGCTATAAGTCAGGAACTACCTGTATTTATACAACATGTAATTACTTAATTTATATTCCATCAAATCTAAGTGGTGTGCATAATGTTCACATTTCCTAGGTTGTTGAGAGAAAAGTTGGCCCAAAGCTATCCAGTTGATTGTCATACAATTATGTGAAAAAGTACAGCCCATTGAAATTTTTGCCTTTTTCAATATATTTCAAAATACAGATATTTGATCATTTCATCAATACTGATAAATGGGAAATAGTATAGCAAATATAATACATTTTGTACTTCATTATTTTATTTATATAAACATAAACCTAAATTTCACATGTGGAAAAAGTAAGCATCCCTTACATTTTTTACTGAATTCAAATAGCTAAAATTAAAATCAGCTGCACCAGATCAGATGCAAATTATTACAACATTAGTAGAGAGGGTCTGGGAGGAACCTATCTTATGGAAATCTTAGAAATTTAGTTTGATGTGCTCATTGTTATTGAAGTATGTGGTATCACCATGCTCAGTTTCCTGAGGCCTTCTGAAAAAAGATTATAGATGTTATGAGTTTGGGAAGGGATTAAAAAAGATCCCAACCAGGCAGCAATTATTCTACTTTTTGGAAGATTATCTATGAGTGAAGATTTCAATCAACTTCCAACTTGCTGAGGCTGGGCCATCACAAGTTCTGCTTCAGAAGAGAACACAAGATGCTGAAAAAACTCTCTTAAAAACCCCAGAATTTCATCACATGACGTACAAGTAGCTCTCACCACTATTGATATTAAAGTGCAGAAGTTTAACATCAGAAAAAAGCTGCACAAATTAGATTTACATAGGTGTGCCAGGAGGAGACCTTTGCTGTGTAGGAAGATCAGGGCAAGACTAAAATTTGCTCATAAACCTTAGGGCCTAGGCAAAGACCAGGACTTCTGGAACAGTGTCTCTTGACAGATGAGGCAAAGATAGAGTTGTAGCATTTGCCCATAATACCAGAAAACATGCTTGGTAAAAATCAAATACAGCATTTCCCCTGATTCCATGGTGGTGGAATGTTATGGTTTGAGGGCTACTTTGCTGCATTAGGGCCTGGATAATTCAATATTATATTATGTGCTATTAATTCTTCACTGGGTCAGAGAGTGTTTGAGAATAATTTGAGTCCATCTGTCAGAAGACTGAAACTCAATCAAAAGCGCACCTTGCAACATGACGGTGACCCCCAACATTCCAGTAGATCCACCAACGAGTGGCTGTTAATTTGTTGAATAAAGGATTGCAAAGAAATGATCAGTTTCTTTGTTCAATTGTATCATTCGTACATAATGTCTGAATTAAGATATAATACTGAAGCGTACACATGCTAGAAAAGAAACAACTTGACATGGGGCGTACTTACTTTTTCACAAGACTGTACCTAACGGAGGACTACACCTGGCATGACATCAATTTGATGCGAGAGCTTTCAGAAATACCCAGGGTCCATTTTATAACAGAGACGAGTAAACACAAAGATAGAAACGTTGCATCGCCGGAACACAACTGAGGGGCGCACGAAGCCAACGTCTTCTTTGCACAAAACAGATGAAAAGCGCGAAGCCTCCAGTCTATCTGGTTGGGCGGGAGCAGACCTGCGGCTCCGCTGACTGAACTTGCTTGTCAAGTCTGGAAGAAGAAAAAGAAGAAGAAGGCAGCGCATCGAAAGGGATAGCGAAGAAAATCCCTTCCGAAGTTTACTCGCCCGAATGCGATTTTGGAGGGAAAGAGTCGCCTCAGCTGTGAATCAAGATTAAGCGCTGGAGGCAGAAGAATTCCTCAGGGAATAAAAGAAGCACCTGAAAGAGACCGGAGTTTCCCCAAAGAAGAAAATATCTCCTATTCCTCTTCTACCTCCGACTGGCAAATTCCTAAATCAAAAGGAGCGCAGTACGTCCCCTGTTCGAAAAGGGCGCCGAAAGCTCTTTATTCAAATCGGCTGGGGCTGCTCATTCTTCCTCAAAGCATGATGGGAAATGAGGGTAGTCTTGAGTAAAAAGTCTGAAAAGGGGGCTGGCGTGAAATTTAGCGGATTCTTTACAGTTAAAGTATTGTGATAGTCGAATTCGGACCTCTAAAAGCAGACAGACTCCTCTCCAAAATGCCATCTAAAAGATGGCTGGGGTTGGGTTAGAATTAGGCTCAGAGATTTGTACTACATTTACTGATAGAGTGGATCCATGTTTACTGAATCTTGAATAACGCAAAACATCCCTTAGACTAGATTCACAAAAGCATTTTGGCTATTGCACATCCCTTCCCTGTTGGATTAATTAACACTTAATTGTACAGTGAGAAGTTGGGCAATTGGGTTAAATCAATAAACGATGACCAAGTGGGATAGCATATTGAGCAAAAACAGGCCAACCCAACTGGAGAAATCAGCAAGAAGCAACTGCTTGAGCTGTGCAATTTGTACTGCCTGCAATTTGGCAATTCGATTCTCATTTGAAGACCCAGATTATTGGGGGCAATATGCTAACTTTGTAAACCCCTTAGAGAAGGCTGTAAAGCATTGTAAAGCAGTATATAAGTCTATTGCTTCCAGGTTTGTTTGCTTGGACAATGTACTGTTTTGACTGGACTCATGAAGCTTCCAAGGGCATGACAAACAGCAAAGGTGATTGTATTATGACTGCTTTCTCTGTCCTCTTTCTTGGTTAGGCTATAGTTAGAAATAATCAAGTTTTACCTGTGCGATCTGGAGGAAAAGTAAGGGGAGGCACCAAGTCCTATATTTTGCTTGTTCCCACAAAACATTCATTTCGGATATTCCCATTTTAGTTGTTCTCTGAGAACTTATTTCGCATGTGCAATTCTTCTGTATTTTGATTAGTATGTTAGCACCATATTGAGTAGGGACTGGGTTGCATTCTATATAGGTTTTCTTCTAGTATCCACTTGAACAAAATTTTCCCATAATATTTGGATTTCAAAAGAACTAATTGCTGAATATGAAAAATGCATAAATGGAAATGTATATTTATGTTTTTATTTATTTTATTCTCCCTTTTATAAGTGAAATTGAAAATTCTATAATAGAGAATTGCAGTCTAATGAGATGCTTTTATTTCTCTTTCACTTTTTCATTTTATTTGTTGAAAAGAATGATGAGAAAGAAGTTTTACAGAAGGTACAAAACTGAATAAAATCTTATCCAGGTGGAATTCTTCAAATTCCTTTAAAAAATATAGTTGAACTAAATTAGATATGGTCCATGTATGAAAGATGGCGTAAGCATTTAATTAAAAATTGTTAAAGTATGGTATTACCGAATAGAATTGCCTATGCCATGTGAAATTTAATGAGTTATCCTCCCAATCTGTGGTGAAAAACATTCTCACTTACACACACACACACACACACACACACACACACAGAGAGTCAAATATCACTATTTGTTAGCAATCAGAAGCACATCTAGTTTTCTGTTGTAATAAGCAAATCCCATCATGATCTTTTATGAACTTTCAAGAATGGATCAGAAAAGCACAAAATAATATTGGGGTATCCTTCAGAACATTTTTCGGAAACAGGTATGAGAACGTAAGCCACTGTTCCAATATATGAATGCACAGTACTAATAAAATAGATTGAGTTAAAAAGGAACAAGTTTATATTATTTTAAAATGATATTGTGACATAAACTAAATTAGTCTCTTAGGAAGAATTGGTTACCTGTTAACATATTTCTGTGTCATTTCTGGCGCTTAGCCTTAATAGCTTTTAGCACAATTTGATTGCTAAGGCAAAGCAATTTGGCTGCTTTTTACATTTTTAGATTTATTTTAGTTTTTTTCATTTTTAGACTTTAGATTTTTTAAATCCTGCCTTTATGATTTATTTTATTATTAAATTTATATGCTGTCCATCTCTCTGTCCAGAGCAACTCTTAGAAATAATTGAAGGCAGAGAACATAACACTATTTTCTCCACAACAACAACCCTGTGTGGTGAATTGGGCTCAGAGAGTGTCTCACCAAAGTCATCCAGCCGGTTTAAATTTAAATTTAGCGCTGTTTCATAAATACACTATTCAGATGTTTTAATTAAGGGGCTAGGGTTAGGGTTCATTTAAAAATAATACAAATCAAGAGTTAATAAGTATTTGTAATTATAAATCTAAATAATATTTCGTAACATGTTTAAGGTGACAGCAATCATTCCATAATTTATTACTTAGGAAGACTTCCCTAATTCCCTTTATATTATTTGACAACTAGTTGTTTTTGTTCTGAGCATAGGCATGAATCAAACCACGAAAGGCAATAGGATAAAGATAATGGGGGAGAGGAGTGGTTTTCATCACAGAAGGGGAGGATAATATTAAACTTTACAGCGCATAGACAACCCAAATGTTAGTTTCGTCCTTGCAGCAAATTTCAGGGATTTGGGAACGCTGCTACAACATCGCTCTACGCGTGTTTGCGCGTTGTCTTTCTCTAAGAAGAAAGCAGTTCTATATAAAATGGGATCCCATAAAATTTTATAACGGTGTCTCCCATCTCTCAAAGCCATTCGCTATAAATTTAATTTCTAGATATAGGTAGCGTTTCTTTTTCACATCTAGAAGCCTACGACCAGGCTGACTCTTTTTCCCAGTCCATCACAGCAGAGCAATTGCGTCGCGGGATTGCCATGGGTACGAGCAACACTGAAGCGGATGGATACAGTCCAATCTCCTTTGGAAGGAAAAATGCATAGGGACATGAGCCCCCATTTTCATTATGTCTTTAATGTGGCAAAAATGTTTCCTTCTGACGTTTTTGATCACCAAAGCTCTAGTCGGAGCCTTCAGACAAGAAAACTGGAAGGAACTTTTTTTTTTTCCTGGCGGAGGGAACTGATCGCGGATTTGGCGTACCACTGACTGTGAATTTGGGCCGTGACCGGGCAACGAAGCAGACTCTGCCCCCGGGACGGGGATGGGAAGGGGGTATGGAGGTGGCGGGGAACGGCGTGGGTCCTTTCCATCTGGGACCGTTGACATCTACGCCTATAGAGTCATCTACCTCGAGCCTCCCCACACGGGTGAGTGGAATTGTAAGCTGAGTAGTTGGAAACTGGAGGGCGAAGGGAATCGCCCAGCGCGCTAATGTTTTAGGAGTTGAACAGAGACCTTCGCAATGAACCTTGTGTGCCAGGGTTCCAGACACCCCCCCCCCCACCCCCAGAAAGGCGGACCTCCAAAAATTAAGCAGCATCAGGCTTGGTTAGAGACCTCTAGGGCTTGGCACATCCCTTTACAAATGGTAAAGGGTATGGTCCCCGACAAAACCGTATGGATGTTGCCAGAACCTCAATAACTGTCGACTTTAGCCTCAGAGAGAAGTTATGTTTTAGCGTAGTAACACATTGAAGACCACACTAAGCTCCACTGGTCCTAGTTCACCCAAGACTTGCCAGCAACAAACTAATTGTTTTCATATAGCTTAGGATATAGTGCCAGTCTATGGTGGTGCCTGCTTAATTAAGCAGTTAGTCCATTGTATAAAGACTGCTAGTGGGCTTGAAATTGAATTAAACATCTGGTCATACCAGAATGTGAGTGAGATGATTATTAGAGTGTGATAGAATTTGACATATCTAAAACTGCTAACGTCAATGAATTCAAGAACTCTAGGAACATAAGAGTTTGTTACTTCATTACATTTTTAGTGAAATCAATAGAGTATTTTTGAGAAATTTCTGATTACACAACATGCTAATTCAGAAATAAGCAGTTATGTACAGGGCCGCTGAGAGGATTATTATTATTATTTTATATTAATCATATTTATTGCTTATAAGCTGTAAACCGCCCCGAGTCTTCGGAATGGGGCGGTATATAAATGTAAAAATAAATAAATAAAT
>JANHFL010002653.1:78977-89119 GCA_032468155.1 Oxyrhabdium leporinum | reverse complement strand
ATTTTAAGCTTTTCTCTCTTCTCTATCTTTTTCCATTGTCTAGCTTGCAGGATATCTACTCTTGCCCCTCTCTCTCTCCTATAAGAATCTTTTGGTTCCCCCAGTTTCTTTTTAATTTCCTTAGAGTACTCTCCCTTTGGCTTTTATCATCAATCCCACTTATTTGGGTTTTTATCTCCTTTTTCCCCTCTTGTTCCATTTGTTTTGTCTGTCCCATTTTTTCATCTCCTCTTTCAGTTGGCTCTTCCTCTTCCTTGAAAAATCAGTGTCTCTTGTATTGTATTTCCCAGCTTTTCATCCATAGTCTCCATTCGTTTCAAGATTTCCTGACAGTGTCTTGTCAATGTCTCTTTTGCATTTTGAATTACTGACACCACCTCTCCCCAAATTCCACTCCATTCTTGTTGATGAGACATCCTGTTAAATTTTATTGAGTCCCTCTTTTAAATAATTTCTTTATGTCCCAAGCTTAATTTATCTGCTCCTCTGGAGAGCTCGCTGTGTCTTCCAACACCTCTTTAGCTCCCTCCATCAATCTATTCTTATATTATACTCCTCAGGGGTCTTTTCAGCAGTATTTCCGCCAAGAGGATTATTAAATGCTGGAACAAGACTAATATGGGCCCCCTCACCTACACATGGACACATAAATTAATAATGTCATAATTGTACATTTATTAATTACAAACATACTTCTAAATATATTAAAAAGAGGACAGGTACTTTTGTAAAAGATAATTAAAAAGTCATGCTCATTTGCTTGCCCTCCCGGGGGGTTCCAGAAGCTCTGCCAGGCTCTCTGGGACCTGCCCCCTTGCACGGACGAGCTTCACTGGTAGGGTTTCTGTCTGCTTTTGCGGAAGCGACGCCGACCTGCATCCACTGCGGGACCAATCAGGGGCTTGCCTCTCTGGTGCATGTGCACCACCTCAGACCCCGTGGGGAGGCAGCTAGGTCTGGTCGCTGAGAGCCGGGCTTGGAGCACTTGGTTTCTGCTGCGGGGCTCTGGCGATCCGAGCTCTATGGGGACAGAAAGGTGCCTGCACCATGGGAGGGAAGCCGCTCTGGGCTCGGGACTTCTTAGATTGCTGCTTTGCCCCTCTAGCCACGGAGCCTCGCTGGGAGGGGCAGCAGCTCTTGTGATTCTCACAAGAATCCCGAACTAACCCACAAGTGGTGCTTCCGCCGTGCAAAGGTCACTGCCACCCCCTCCCTTGTTTTGATATAAACACAAAGTATAGAGTATGAAGTATATATCCAGTATTGTTTTTTGTTTTAAAATGTTGGTTTTGTAAAAATTAAAAAAAATATCCCCCTTTATGGGCCCCCTTTGAGCTCCATGGGCCCCAGAACAATGTACCAGCTGCACCCCCTTTTCCTCAGGCCTGATTATGTACTAGTTCTGTTCTTAAAATTTATGAATTATCCTAGCTATGGTTTATTCAGTAAAACATAATCAACTTAATTTATACATTTAATTTAATATTATGTATAAGACTGCTAACTTTTGCTAGGAAGATTAATGGAGAGAGGATTTTTTCCCCATAAAGTTAGAATGTCAGATTAATTTCAAATATCTCTTCATTTGCCTTAAAGTTCCAGGTGCACCATGTCCTAATCACAAAACAAAACAAAATAAAACAACCTAATAAAAAACATGTACCCCCCCCAACAAAGCCACCCACCAAGACACTTCATTGTCCACTGGTAGCATACTTCCAAAAGCCATAAGAGCCATGGTGGCACAGTGTTTAGAATGCAGTATTGCAGGCTAATTCTGCTGACTACCAGCTGCAATCAATTCAGCAGTTCGATTCTCACCGGCTCAAGGTTCCCTCCGTCCTTCCGAGGTTGGTAAAATGAGGTCCCAGATTGTTGGGGCAATATGCTGCCTCTGTAAACCACAGAGAGGGCTGTGAAGCGGTATCTAAATCTAAGTGCTATTGCTATTACAAACCACAGTGACTAGTCCAAATTCAGGCAAATCACATAACTACCTTCACAGGACATGCTTATCTGTAGCTAATTTGACTGATTTATGGCACTTATTCAGATTTTTGGGGTTCTTATGAAACATTGAAATATGAACTACACAGACTGAGTGGGTATGATATCCTCAGGATATTAATTGGCAGGTTTGTTCATTGTGTTGTGAACAAAGCATAAGACTGAGAATGATACCATATTAAATTAATGTTTTATTTTGACATTATTTGTGTGAATACAGATGTGTGTTAATAAGCTACATTGTTTAGCATATAAATATTACTGAATGTATGTATCCAGGCACATTCAACAAGTGTAATATATAATCATATCAGGTGAATTCTAAATAAAATATCCTAATTGAAGGTCTCTGAACAACATCTCAAGATTATGTATTATTTCTCTTTTCATTATTGTCATGTTTAGTTTTTCTGGAGTTTTTTGTGCTTTTCTGCCAAGTCTTTAGTTTATTCAAGTATATGTACACATACAGTGTGTGTGTGTGTGTGTGTGTGTGTGTGTATGAGTATCCTTTAATAGTTTAAATAAAATTTGAAAGTTTTAATATATTGTTTTATATATTCAACAACATTATTATTTTTTAAATGGCCTGTCCTTCAGCAATAATATTGCAGTGAGAGGCAGGCAAAATCTACTGTTTACCAAACATACTGTATGTACAATTAAGAGGAGCTGATAGCCACATTTTAGCCTAGTGCAGAGGTTCTGGAACTTAATGGTATAACGATCTTAAAAATGATAAATGAAAATGTGTATTTCCTTCCACAAAGCTTTTGTAATGAAAATAAAGGCACACAGTAAAAAAAAAGGAACTTAAATATACAGAGGACTAAATTAATGACAAGTACAGTAACTACTGTTCCAGTATTTGAGGAGCTGCCACAAAGAAGAGGGGGTCAAATTATTCTCTAAAGCATGAGTGGGCAGGACAAGATAGAATAGTTGGAAACTACCAAACAGAGAAGCAATCTGGAATTAAGGAGAAAATTCCTAACAGTGAGGACAATTAACCAGTGGAATAGAAATCATGTGCGGTCTGTCACTGGAGGTTTTTAAGAAGAGACTAGACAGTCATTTATCTGAAATGGTATAGGTTCTTCTGCTTGAGCAGGAGTTTGGACTAGAAAACCTCCAAGGTCCCTTCCAGATTCTATTCTATTCTATTCTATTCTATTCCCTTCCCTTCCCTTCCCTAGTGTTAGAACTGATACAATAATCAAGATATTGATGGACACCTTCTTCTTTAGAATCTAGTATCAACAGTAAAAGAAACAGCAGTTATGTACAAAAAAAATAATATTGTTGGTTTTAAACTTGTTGGAAAAGACTCCTGAGAATACCCTGGATAGCCAAGCAAATAAACAAATGGATCATCGAACAAATCAGTCCAGAGTTCTCAGTTGAGGAATAAATGATCAGTCTGAAATGATCGTAATTGGGTCACATGTGAAGATATAGCCCACTTGATAGATCTATAATACTGAGAAAGAAAAGAAAAAGGGGAAAAAGGACATCTATAGCAAAGTGGATGGACTCAATTGTAGTGCAAATGGGTGCATCATTGGAAGAGTCATCTGGAAGGAGCACTGAATGTCTCATAGTCATCATTGCATGTTCCCAGCATTTTTAATTTAGCAGAAGTTAAGTTATTGCAGATTGGCTTTAAACAGTTAAAGCTGAGATAGAGCTTTACAAAAATTTACTTGTTTTCCAGCCATAGCAGAGATCGATTTATTCAGTTTCTGCTTAGATCTTTAGATGAGCAGGAACTAAGAAAATATTTAAGTGCCTTTTTCTTTTCTTCTAAGAAAGTCTTTTGTGTTTAGTTCTTTTATGTGTACCTTGTATTCTTCACATTGCATAATTTAGAAAGATGCTGAACATTTTTGAAATTTTCATTGATATTTGGAGATGAGAGAAGTGAATGGAAGCAATTGCAGTGTAGAAGTATTTGCTGCAGGTTGGTTTGTAAAATGCCTTTTCTACAATGCACTTTAAAAAATTTTTTTGTTTTTCAGGCTGACTCCTTGTCATCTGAAAATAGTGACAGTTCAGGAGAAGACTGGCTCATAAAAGTTTGTTGTCCAGGAGCAAGGCATCGATACAGTAAAAGAGCTCATGCAAAGCAGGTGAATATTACAATATTATTAATTTAATTAATCAATTAAACATGGTTAAAGATTGTTAAGAGAATAGCGACCCTGGGTGGTACGGTAATTTTAATGTGAGACCTATATATCCAGCTATTCAGTTGGCCCAGGAAATAATTTTGTGGAAGTACTTATTCTATTTCTGTTTTTCACTTCCCACTTTATGTAAATTAGTCATATGGCATGAATACTCAACATGTAGAGAAGATGCAGGATTATTTCCAGCTATATTTTTGTATTTTGCTTGTGACACCAGTTCAGGATGGAAGTTGAATATAATATGCAATGGTGCATATTTATGCAAATCCAAAAAGTATTACACAGCATCTGAAAACTTTTAGGGGCACATCTCTAAAATTTTGCTTAACAAAAATTAAAAAGGTGAAAAATACTTTTTCCAATTTAAATTGCAGGACTAAAACATGAGGGTATAGTTAGGATTTCTTAAGCAAGAAATGACTTAATTTACTAAAATTATTTGAGTATTATGCATACTTATATGGTAAATGTTCAGTGAACTCTGGGCATAATAGAAGTAAAATTGGGTAAAATTAGCTCCATTTCATTTTATATGGTGCATAAATCTTAAAAACCTTGGACAACTTTGTCTGGATTATATGTTTTTTGGATCATATCCTCCATATGTTAAATTAGCATAAGAATTATGTTAGTTTTTAAATCAACATCACTTTTCAAAAGTTGAATCTTTTCCTTCTGTCAAGGGACTATAGTTACCCATTTTATGTACAAACAGTTCCTAGAAACAGGCCTCCTTCTTCTTTATATCATAATAAAATTATCTTCATTGTAATTCAGCAAATTTTCTCTTCTTTAAACAATTATTTATGATCAGACCGACTTATATTTAAGTCATGTAATATTTAAGCTCTCTCTCCCCCTCCATGCTGCCTCATCATGGGGAAGGAGAGGTGTTCCTGGGAGGTATGAGCAAAGAACATTGGGAGTGTATGTCTAGAGTATATATATTCCCAGCAGGGTGACCCAAGGTCATCCCAGCTGTCCAGTTAAAGCAAGCAGGCATCTATATTGGGCAGCGGCATTATAGGAAAATGTCAGAGGCAAATGATCATATTAGTGACAATGGCAAAGGCATCAATTCACAATGCATGGGACAAGGCAGTGGTAACCCACTTCTCTGTTTTTATGAACAAAGTCATAGATGTACAGAAAATATGAAATGATTGAGAATATAGTACCGGATAATGAATCCCTCAGATTGGATGACACTTAATATTTTATTTATTTATTCAACTTCTATAGTTGCCCATCTCAATCAAGTGACTCGGGTGACTTATACTTCTAAAACTACAAAGTGGTTAAAACAATTAAAGCAATAAATAATAAAAACTTCAAAATAATAAGTACATATAGCTGCCAAGATAGTTAAGCAACTAACAGTAAAGCCAAGAAATGGCACCTTTAACACATTCTGAGCCCAAAGCCCAGGTATGTAGTCAGATTTTTAAGGCTTTATGAAGTCAATAGGGTTGGAGGAAATTCTAATCTCTGAGGGGAAAGTATTCCACAAAGAAGGAGCAGTGGCAGAGACAGCCTATCTTCTAGTTCCTGCCAGTTGATAATTTAGCTGATGGGGTGTGCAGCATGCCCAATCTGATGGAATGAAAAAGATGGTCCCTCAGGTAGCCTTCTACTGGAAAAGAACTAAGAAACTAAGGTGGTTATGATATGGCTAGATCAGTGTTGGTGAACCTTTTTGGCACTGAGTGCTAAAATGGGAGCATACAGGTGTGGGGGAGTGCCAGAATCCGGAAGAGCATCTCCCTGGCGCATGCGCAGGGGAGCACCGGAAACTGGAAGAGCAGCTCCTCAGTGTGCCACCTGGTTTCTGGGGCGCATGTGTGCGTGAAGACCAGCTGGCTGACACACATGCACACGCTGAAAATTGGAGGTTCAGCTGCTCTTCCGGAGCTGCTCTTCCGGTTTTCAGAGTTCCCACGCATGCAAAGACCAGCTCATGCGCGTGCTGGAACCCAGAAGAACAACAAGCAACAGCTGGTATGCCCAGAGAGATGGCTCTGCTTGCCACTTCTGACACGTGTGCCATAGGTTCGCCATCATAGGGCTAGATTAAAACCTTTGGGACATCTAGTAGGTGATGTTGCAATACTGGAAAAGAAAATATGAAGCTGCAAATACAGAATTAAAGTAGGAACATGGAACTTAAGAAGCAGGAACAAAGGAAAGCTCAACATAATGAAAGATGAAAGGAAACAACTGCAAATTGACCTCTTAGGCATCAGCAAATTAGGATGGAATAGGATTGGGCATTTTTTTGTTGGAAGATCACACTTTTTAGTACGGAAAACATGAAAAACAAAGAAGGAATGGCATTCCTTTTACAGTTAGGAAGAATGTAGCAAGAACAGTACTTGGCTACAATGCAATCAATGAGTAAATAATACTGATTAGATTTTATGGACAATCCTTAATATGATGACCAGTTAGGTTTATGCCACTACCACCAATGCAGAATAAGAGGGAGTTGATGAGTTCTAAATCAAGTCCAAGTTCAATTTGAAATTTATAGAACATGCAAGCAAGATATGCTGCTTATGATTTGTGACTGGAATGCTGTAGCTGGAAACATGAAAGAAGAAAATATAGTTGGCTTAGGAAACTGCAATAAAGCAGGAGATGGACTTATCCATTTCAGCCACTTCAATGATTTCTTCATATCTAACACTGTCTTCAGACAAACAAAACAATGCATGGACATCAAATGGAGTGTATAGAAATCAATTTGACCATATTATTGCTAAAAGCAGGTAAAGAGCTCAGTTGTAGCATTAGAGAAATTGCAAGATGCTGACTGAAACAGATCATGTGCAAGCTCTGAGTGAAGCAAAAGAAGAAGAATTAATTTCTACAATATGATTTGAACATTTGCCCACCATTTTCAAGGAGAACATAAGGAACCATTCTGAAGTCCTAAATGTCACTGAAAGAGAATCAGAGGAATTATGGAATGAACGTAATGAAATTGTTGAAGATAAATGTGAAAAGAGACTGTCAAAAATGAAGAACGAGAAGAAAGCATGTTCTGAACAAACTGGTAAATGCTAAGAAGACGAGAGAAGCCAAAACTAAGAAAGGCAAAAATCTCAGGAAATTTATAGTTTCAGAGAGTTGTTAAAAAGACAAGAAGTAATACTGCAATACATCTGTAAAGTTATTGAAGATTGTAACAGAAATGGAAAAACAAGGAAAATCTTCCAAAAGATTTCTGAATCCAGAAGAAAGTTCCAACTTTTAATTATGGTACTATGCTGAAGGATGCCAAGGGACAGATAGTAACCAATTCAAAGGTGTTTAAAGGAAGATGGAAGGAGTATACTGAAACATTATATGGTAGAGATGTCAAAATCCAAGATACCTTAGGAAGGCCTGTCAAACTGGCAGCCCGCAGGCCGGATGTGTCACGCGCAGGCCACACCCACCCTGGCTCCGCAAAGGCAAAAAACATTGTGATATGTCATGATATGTCACGTGAAGCGATCAAGTTTGATACCTGTGCCTTAGAAGATATTCTCTATTTACAAGAATCTCTGATACTAGTAGATGAAGTTACATCAGCACTCTGGTTATCACCACGTCAGAAGGCTACAGGAATGGATATTATACTAATTAAAACATGCAACAAAAAAAGAATCAGTTTAATCAAGATATACCAAATAATCTGGAAAACACAGTGGCTACCTCATTGGAAAAGGTCAATCTTCCAGGGCTAGGAAAAGGAAACATAACAGTGTGCGCAAACTATTTACAATATACTGTTTCATTATGCTAGCAAAATAATGTTTATGATCATGCTATGCAGATTAGAGTTACACATAGAAAAACAGATGTTCAAGCTGGCTTTAGAAAAGACTGAAGAACACAAGACTTTATTGCTGATGCATGCTGGATAATAGATGAAGCTAAAGAAAACAAAAAAGTTAATATGTGGTTCATCAATTATAGATAGCCTTTAATTATGATAAAACAGAGAGTCTTCAGTTTGGCAAAGGAGTGAGACAAGGCTGTATCCCCCTTATTTATTCAACCCGTATGCTGAATATATATTAAAGGAAGCTTGCTTGTAAAGATGAGTGTGATTTTAAAATTGGAGGAAGAAATATTAGTAACTTGTGCTAGGCTGATGACACTACTCCGATAACTGAAAATGCAAAGGATCTGCAAGTCTTGGTGCTAAAAGGCAAAGGGCACAATGAAAAAAACAAACAAATTAAATATAAAGAATACCAAACTAATAACAACAGGTTGAATAACCAACCTTAGAATTGGCAATGGAAATATTGAAGTGGTAAATAGCTTTTGCTTTTTAAGATCAATAATCAACAATAAAAATACAAGCAATATGCCACATATTAACATTTGATACAGCAGTACATATAAAGATCATCATGCATTCCATGGTATTCCCTTTGACACTTCATGGAAGCAAAAATTGAAGTTCAAAAAAGCAGGATAGAAAGAGTATGCTTTTTGACTTTGATGTTGGACAGGACCCCAGGGATTACTGTTGACAGCCAAGAAAACAAACTAATGGATCATCAAATAAATCAACCCAAAAGTCTCACTTGAGTCACAAATGACCAAGCTCAAAGTAACCTATTTAGGACACAGTATGTCCTTCATTTACTATTGCATTTTGCTGGGTTTTTTTTCAAAAATAGGAGTCAAATAAAATTTTATTGACTCTTATAGGTGTTCTGGAGATATACAATACAAATATTCAAGTGCATACCAATCTTATTTAATAAAAAAGTTTATATTCACATTCCCTTGTGATAGCAAATTATTTGTAAATAACGTATTTGTTGAAAATTGTTATTTACATTTAATATGAAAAAAATAAATCAAGTATATAAATGATTTATGCAGTCTATATTTTTAAATACAGATAGTCCTCAACTTATGGCCACAACTGGGATTGGCAAATTCATCATTAAGCAGAGAGTTGTTAAGTGACATTGTGTGATTGCACCCAATTTATGGCTTTTTTTTTGCCATGGTGGTTAAGTGAATCACCATGGTCTTTAAGCAAGACGTGTGACCGTAATTTGTGATTTACCCTGCTATATTCCCCATTGACTTTGCTTGTCATAAACTAGCTGGAAAGGTTGCAAATGGAGATCATGTGACCCTAGGATGCTGCAACTGTTGTACATGCGAGCCAGTTGCCAAGCACCTGCATCGTGATCACATGAGTTCAGGGAAACTATAATAATTTTAAGTATGAGGACTGGTCTTAAATAACTTGTTTTACTTCTATTGTAACTTTCAATGGTCGCTAAATGAATGGTTGTAAGTCAAGGACTATCATCCTCCAAATAGAACCCTTGTACAAATATAAAAAGCAAGCTGTGATTTTCAGACCATTACATTATAGGCAGAGGATGAGTATGAGTATTTTTTTAACCTTGTAGTACCTGTATTGATTCCGTCACAACTATGAAAACATTCAATATGCATTGTACATCTGTTAATTTGTAAATTAAGAATATGTAATTAAGAAAGAAGAATTAGGAAGCTGCCAATATTATATCTTTTTATCATCTATGTTTGAAATACATTTCTTAGTATAATTGTAATTCTTCCAAAATACAAAACTCTACTATGAAAATCTTATACAGTAATGTTTTACTGTCTTTAATGCTAATAATTATATAGTTACGATAAAGAAAGATAGAAAAAAAGGCAGTTAGATAAGTTATCTTAACTGGAAAAATTCTTAAAATATGGTTTATAAGGGTCCTTTAATTAAGAAAATAGAAAATTAGAATTTAGAATCCATATATCTAATCTTGATCTAATCTGATCTGGAGCGGGAGGCCCTACGCACAGTCACTCACGCCTTGGTCGCGTCCCGCTTGGACTACTGTAACGCCCTCTACATGGGGCTCCCTAACAGGAGCATCCGGAAACTTCAACTGGTGCAGA
>JANHFL010002653.1:61115-78467 GCA_032468155.1 Oxyrhabdium leporinum | reverse complement strand
ATATAAATCTAATAAATTATTATTATTATTATTATTATTATTATTATTATTATTATTATTATTATTATTATTATTATCTTGGGCTGTATTGTTTTAGTCAGATTGATGCTAATGAAATATATCTCCATATAAGTGTAGATTTAATGCCTTTCCCTAATTTAACAGAGCATATCATCACGGTCCACAAAAACTGGAATCTCAAGTATTCTAGATAAAAAAGATGACTTCACAGAGAAAACAGAATTGGTGCCTACTACATTTTACCAGGTATATGGATTAAACATTTTATTTCAGATCTCAAAGTAACTATCTTGGGGGGGGGGGGGACTTTCCCAGTACAATGAAGTGAAACATTGCTTAACTCACATAAATCAAATGTTTCAGGCTATCTGAATGGATTTTTGACAAATTACAATATAGGTGGTCATTGGGTTACTGCCATTTGTTCAGCAGCTATTCAAAGTTACGATTATGGTGACTGGATGGTATTTACTATGGGTCTCATAATTCTGGCAATTGCATTGTCACCGTGGTTATGTGACATAACAATTCATAGCCATTCATTTAGTGATTGGCAATTCTGGTTCCAATTGCCATTATAAGCCTACAGTTACGGTAATTGATGAGGTTCTTGCAGTCTATCTCATGCAACTGCCCCTAATGTATAACTAACCATTTTTAAACACTCATTCTCAGGGATAAAAAAAAACATGATCTCTTTTAATAATGTCTGCTGTTTTAATAATAGCATACTGTTTAAATAACATCTGCCCCATCTAGGAAAAAAGATGGCCACCTCCAAATACACTTCAAAAAATTTATAGAAAAATGCCTTTTCCTGTTGAATAAATGTCTTTTTCTGATTTCTTAGCTTGGTTTTAATAGCTGTTGTATTAGCTTTCAACATATTTTCCCCCCAAAATTTTTGTGTGAGTAGACCACATCATTTTACAATATATCCCAACACTAGTTATGACATAACACTGGAAAAATTCTTTCTGTGCACATCAACATTCTGGTAACCCTCACCATTTATTTGCTTTAGAACTTCATTTTAGCAGTGAGTTACTGGAAGTTGATACAGTTTGGTAACTTGTGTGTGAAAATATAGAGAGCCAATATATTTCTTAAATCTGAAGATTATTTTTTAAGAACACAAAGCAACAAACACAACCTATTTTAACATTCTAACATTAGGACTATACAACAGTGCCAAGGCAGGAGAGTGCAGACTTGGAGTGGCTGATAAGACTTCGTTGCCCAAGAGCTCAAATGGAACAATTGTTGCCAGATCTGAAACAAGTAGGTTTGGATGTGAATATATCAACATTTTCCAGTACGACATCATCAGATAAATATTTTAATGGTAGAAATTTACAACAGTAAAGCAGTGTTTCATCTTAGACATATTTTTAAAAATCTAGTTAATAATCATAAAAGTTCTAATACATGATGCTAATGTTTCTAATACATACTTTTTCAATTTAAGCGAAATACATTCTCATCTTTAAATGTTCTTAATGAGGAAAAGTATGACTAAGGATACAAACTTAATTTTATCTTGCATTAAGTCCCATTGATATTACATCCAAATAAATTTCTAGGTTGCTAACACTTCCTAATCCATTCATTCATCATATCTGTGTTTTGCAATTTGATCCTCATTCATTCTCTCTATGACCAAATTATGTCAACATATAGTACTTCTTTCATTCCTATCCTTTGTTTTATATTCAGTCAACATTCATTCAGCATCCTTTTTCAAATTATTCCTACTATATTCTATTTTCTTTTATCTCTCCTTGACATATTGACTCTCACTTCCTTAAAACAAAGTGGGCACAAACTTCTTTGACACATTCTTTCTATTAAGGTATACAAATTCATTTACTTCCTATAATTTTTCACATTCTATTATAATTTGCAGTTGTTAATTCATTGTTCTTGATATAATAAGTTTCAGATCTATGTTTTCAGTGTATATTACTGTTTATCTGACATTCACTATAAAGCATTTGGTTCTTAACCAATAAAATGGCATTTTCTGCATAATAAAAATATGTACATGTTCACATCCCTCCAACCAAATTAACCTTTAACACCACCACAAATATTTTTATACATTTGTCCATAAATATATTAAGCAACTAGGAAGACCCCCACTTATCTGTCTTACTCCTTGCTAAATATTCAATTACATGCTGAGCATTTCATTTATTTTTATGCTTGCTTTCCTTCCATTATGGGCAGGAATTCTTTGATTATCCACATATGCTGCTTTTCATTTTAAGGATTTTTTAAAAAGACCTATGAGAGAAATTAAATGGAACCACAATATATTATAGTTTCCTAATCTGAACTAATATTTGAAAGTAAAATACATATATACATACTGTTGTATTCTTTGTATAGGCACGTTTGATTTTTGGTTGCTAAAAATTTCATTCATTTACTTGGATTCTTTTCATTTTTCAAATAAGTCTTTTCCAGGAGTTACTAAATTTCTGAGTAAATCACAGAGCAAAGTTTGTGGAAGAAGTCAATCTGAAAAGACAAAAACTTCAGAGAGTTGGCTAACACAGAAGCACTTGTCCATTGCACAGGTACCAATGTATTGGGGGCACTGAATAGAGACAAAAATCAATAACTGGTGATGTTTTGCTACCTCATAGCAAAGTGCATATTTCAAAAGACCTTAGAAGGCAAGCGATCCATTCTTTGAGTTCCATGCAGTTTATTGAATGTGTTTGTTGGCGATTAGAAGAAATAGAATTCCTGTCTGCTGTTACTACAAAAGCGTTGTAACATAATCAAAATGCAACCACAGACTCTTTCTCATATTGTGCTTGCATTTTACAACACTTTTAAAATTACATAATTGGTTTGAACATATATATATGTAAGATTTAACAGATCCTAGCATGTAGATCCACGGATGGTAAGGGGGTGCATATGGCCTATGTCTCTACAGAAAGGAGCTTGTGATGGGACATGTCTTTCAAAGAGATGCCAGTGGAATGCTTCATCATCTTTTCCTAATATGGGTTTTCTCCAGGAACAGATTCCCCAACTGAAGATGTTCTTCTTCTTTGTCATAGATAATAATAAAAGACTCAGTAATGGGCTCCTCCCACTCATAGCCTTTCATAGTCACTTGGTTAATTTGCTTCCAGTAATTATTTGCTGTGAATATGATTAGCAATAGCCATCAAGCTCCTATTCAACCTTTCTAGTTTCTTTAATACTGCCCTCAATCTATCAACTACTCACGGTGAAAACTAAGATTGGTTCATTTGGCTTTTTGAAGAAAAGCGAAGATGATTTTTCTCAGTTTGATCTTTAGAGTTATAGACTGGCTTTCATATTGTTTTAATATTGAATATTGTTTTAAATATTTAATTTAAGCATTTTAATATACATATTGTTTAATTTATCAAATTTAATATCTTATTGGTAATACATAAATGTATATTATAGCTATAAAGAGTAAGGAAAACAGTTATATTGAGGCAGATTTTCTAATTGTTACCTTCTTATCATTACATATATAAAGCATAATAGAGTATTTAATTATTCTCTGGAGAATTATGCTGAATTTGCTAAGTTTAGGGCAACTGATTATTAAAAT
Source organism: Oxyrhabdium leporinum (assembly GCA_032468155.1). NCBI lineage: Eukaryota > Metazoa > Chordata > Lepidosauria > Squamata > Cyclocoridae > Oxyrhabdium > Oxyrhabdium leporinum. The sequence continues at coordinate 74,839 of JANHFL010002653.1, read as the reverse complement.
GTTTATTGCAAAATTTATAAATACTCTATTTATTCCAAGTTATTATGGGGATTTTAAACCATTTTGAATGGACATTTCTAATAATCAAAATCAAATCTTCTTTTAAACTTTGCTACAGTTCAGGTAATAATAATAATGGCTTCTGTCATTTTTATTATACTGACATTCAAAATCTACTTAGGGATCCTATCCATCTGTGCTTCTTCAGATATTTATTTTTTAGTTAGATTTCAGTCCCACTTTTTCTTCAGGAGTTCAAGGCAGTATATATCATTTTTTCCCCTGCAACAACAGCCATATGAGGTTGGTTGGGCTGAAAGACAATTCTAGCGAGCTGTTCTGGTTGAAGGTGGGTTTGAATCTGGGACACATGTTCCCAGTCTAACATCTTAATCACTAAACCACACCGGATCTCTGAAAAATTAGCTTGGTCAGTGTGTTGGTTCTTGGGACTTGTAGTCGATCAACATCTGAAGAAACACAGTTTGCCATCGTTATGATATAGTAGCATCATTGATGCACGAACTCAAATTTCAAATAAGGCTTTTAATGTAATTTTATTTTGCATTTCTTCTCAGTGGCATGGAATTCATTGTATCATATAAAGCTGATCTATTTATAAAATTATTTTTAATAAGTATGTTTAATATAGTAGTTCACTTTCACAGATTTTACTGATATTTTATTAGGCTTTAATTAATGAAAGCCAGGATGTTATTGGTCCCATTCAGTTGCTGCTGGAAAGAGAAAGCTGCTTTATAAGGGTAAGAAATAAACATTGCTTGCAATGTAACTTTCTGACTATTGAGGAAGACATAAAAATGCCTGGACCAGGAGTCCATACCCGTGACCGTCATTTCGGAAAAGAAGACCTTGTTTTTTGATTTTTGGAAATCTTATTGTGAAATAGCAATTTTCTATAAAAATAAGGAATAAAAACATCAGTGTTAAGTCTCCTCCCTCTCCCCAATATCTACTTTCTTGACAAAAATCACCCAAATGAAAAAGTTTGTAGAAGTTTTTGTTCCTGGTCACTTAGGAAAAAGTTGTTAGAAGCTTAAATTGTCAGTATTGATGAGTCTTTCACAACTGAGCCTTTACTTTTCAGTTATAGGTCTAATAGCTTTTCCAAGGAAACCTGTTGTTGGTCATTATGGCTTGCAGTGCTGATAGCTGTAGGCAGGGGTGTCAAACTGGCGGGCCAGATACATCACACCCAGGCCACACCCACTTCAGCTCCACGAAGGGGAAATGTTGCGAAATATCACATGACGGCAACATGGCGCCTCGAGTTTGACAACTATGCTGTAGGGCATCACATCTGGAGGGTTTTAAATAGGGGAAGGATTATGTAGACTTTATAACTATTAGGTTATTATTTAGGTTCATTGAAGCTTGTGAGCTTGTTTTGAAAGCAAAAAAGGAGGAGAAAATGGATAGATAAAAATTGGATTAAAAAAGAGAGAGAGATGGGTATTGGAGTTATCTATGTCTCCCTCCTTGCCCCAGTGCCAAGATACCCTATTTATTGTTAGTCAAGGACATTTTTCTCCCAACAAAATGTCTTCCTCAGTTCCTACCTATTTCTAAGTCAGAGTAAAGGTGGGTCAAAGTAATGTAGCGGTAAAGTGAGGTTTTCCATTGGAAAACAATGCAATGCAAACATCCTCATTCTCATGGAGGAAGAGCCAGAAGGAGGTCGGTGATCTTCAAGGTATATGCAGGAGTGCCCCCCCCCAGCTAGGCATGGGGCTTGGCGTTTCTCTAGTTGGTGTATTGATATTAGAGAAAACAAAATTTGCCTGAAAATCAAAGGGAATGTTTTGTCCATGAAATACCAATTTCAAAGAAGATGTTGCATGAGATTGATATTCCTATTTGTATGCAAAAGAACCTCATTGTTCGTCCTAATTCTGGGCTCCACATTTGTATCCTGTTATCAATGTGAGAAGCCCAATTTCATGTTTGAGATCTATCATAAAATTGATATATTCTTATGACACTTTTATCTAGGAAAGCTATCTGTCTGTATTGTCCTCTATGTATTATTTATTTGCATCCTGCCTTTATTATTATTTTTTTCAAATAACTCAAGGCAGTGAACATATCTGATACCTTTCCTCCTCCTATTTTCTACACAACAACAGCCCTGTGAGTTGAGCGAGGCTGTGAGAGACTGGTCCAAGGTCACCTTGTTGGCTTTCATGGCTGCTTTCTCCTGCTTTCTGGTCTGGTGCTTTAACACTAGATTATGTTTTTATATTTTTATTTATTATTTTTATTAATTCCCTTTGGGACAGATTAGTTTTAGCTTTTCCAAATTTGCCTTGATGTAGCTAACAGTGGCCATGTAAGTCTTTAGTATTAGAGATCATGAGAGCTAGTTTGGTGTAGAGATTAAAAGTTCCAGGCTACAAACCAGGAGACTGTGTGTTCTAGTCCTGCCTTAGTCATAAAGCCAGCGGGGTGACCTTGGCCTAGTCACTTTTTCTCAGCCTTGGGAAGGAAGCAAAGTCAAACCATGTCTGAAACAACTTGCCAAGATAACTGCAGGGACCTATCCAGGCAGTCTTTAAAAATTGGACATGATTGAACAAGGTAAAAAAGATATTACGTATTTCAAGTTTACTTTCATATTCAAACTATTGAAAAAAATATGAAATGAGTTGTGGTTCTAGAGCTGTAACTAGGGAATACAATGCATAATTTTGAGAAATATTAAACATAGGAGTGAGAAATCTGTAGCCCTTCAGGTACTGCTGAAATACAACTCCCAGGAACAAGAGTTTACATGCCAACAATACCTGTAGTGCTACAGATTATCTGTATCAAACAGCCCCAATAATAATCTCATATTTATTTGATCTTTTTTCAGTCATGACAAATGCCAATCTTATCTAAAGAAAAAAAAAGGTTAGAAAAGTTAGATTCTCATAGGTATATCAACAGCCATTAACACCAAATATAATAGAGCTTTGACTGATAACCTGTATGTTTTATATCCCATAAATAGTTTAATATTCTAGTCTTTCTTGTCAAGGTAAATATAACACAATTTTAGTTAAGAAGACTCAGGCCTGTATCTGGCTGTTATATATATTTAAAAAGTCCAACAGATAAATTATATATCTGTAGCAAATAAGATGTATATATCTTATCACAAAATTGGTTTCCTGTAGCAATTACATGAAATTGCAGTGGCTTATAGGCACTAGCGATACATATTTTATATATGCAAGTGTTGTCTTTGGAGGAATGTTATGTGTGAAATATATATTACTAGTCTTTCTCAATTTCTATGAATTATTTGTACTGTCAGATTTGTTTAAAAAGTTCATTATTTATTCAAAAACTACTCTTGTTAATAATAGTTTCTCTGTTAATTAGGAAGTAGACAGTTATTTGAAGCACAATGATTTCTTAGCTCTAAGGAGAAGGGAAATGCTGTACAAGAAATGGTTTGAAAGTGTTTCAAGACCTCTGCTTCAGAAAATTCAGGACAAAGTTGACAAGCAGTCAAGCAAAGAAATAGAAGAGAGGAAGCGAAAACAGCTCTCCCTTTATCTAAACTATTGTAATGAGAAGGTATCAGAAAAAAAAAGCTGTTATTACTACAAGACGTTGAGAAGCTGTTTGCAAAGCTATTGGATTTGTGATTTTGGACAAAAACTGAAATTATTACTTGCTCTTTATAGAAGTTATAATTATTTTAACAGTAATATCTGAGGGAAATGTGTTGTTTATTGTGCCAGTTTAGAATAACACGATTATAATTTAATTTAATTTATTTTTTAAATTTCATTAGATAGAGCAGTGGTAGTAAATGTTTTTGGCCTTGGTGTCAAAATTTGGAAAATACCTAACTTGACTCTTCTGGTGTGTCAATCAAAAAGAAACAATTTTCAACAACTCCTATCTAGGCCACACTCAATAGTGGCAGCATTAAGGCTGAGAAGCAGAAGCCCAGGCCTCACATTCAGCCCTAATGAGAATCCAGATTGTTGGGGGTAATGTGCTGCCTCTGTAAACAGCTTAGAGAGGGCTGTAAAACACTATGAAGTGGCATATAAGTCTAAGTGCTCTTGCTAATGCCACCGCTGCCACTCAAAAAAGTCACCTTGCGCCATTCCCAAAGGACATAAGCCTTGGCATAATTGCCCCCACTATGCGGCACTCCCCAAAATCTGCTGCAGGGCACTTATCTTCAAGTGGTGCTCTCTGTTGACAGGCCCCTGCAGTCTACCGGTTCCAGATTGCACAAGGCCTTCGTTCTTGAAGCAGTTTTGGAGAATGCTCTTCCATGGACTTTACAGCTTCTATGAGGGCCCAGCTTGTATGAGGGCCCAGCCCTTTCGTACAACTTCTGGAGGGTTCAGAAGCCATGTGAGAGCACACCACATTCTCATGCAGCCTCTGAAGCCTCTAAAATTCTTCAAGAATGGGGCGTGCTTTTGAGAACAGTTGTTGTCAGGTGTTGATGAAGCCAAAAGGTCATGGTGTGTCACTTATGACACACATGTTGTAGATTAGCCATCACTGAAATGGGTCTAGGACAACTCAGCATGACCAGCTCACCTCTGCCAAGTTGCCTTTGCCAGCTCACTGCCACCAAGTCGCCACAGGGCAACTCCACATGGCCAACTCGCCACGGGGACAACTTGCTGCAGGTGGACAGAGGGAGAGCCAAGTTGGCAGGTGAGCAACCGGGTGAGCAGAGCAGCAGTGGCAGCTGCAGACTTCCTATTTTCGCACACCCCTGCTCCCACTGCCGCTGCCACCGCACTTTGCTCCAGGCCAATGCCATCTCTGGTCTGTTTGGTCCTGAGTGCGGCAGCAGAGCTGGTGGGGTGTGTGAAAATGGGAAACTCCTGGCCATTGCTCTGTGTTCTGCCCACCCGCTCGCTCACCTGCCAACCTGGTTCTCCCTCCATCCATCTGCAGTACTCTACTCTCCCTCTAGATGACAACAGTGAGTTTGCACTGTGCAGCTATTCTTTAGTGATGGTGGTTGTGAGTTGGAAGAGGTGACTTGGTGGTGGTCAAATGGCCTCTCTGAGCTGGCCGCACCGAGTTGTCCCATTCCACACTGAAACAGAGTAACTTACTTGCATGTTTAAAATGAGCAGAGATCATTGGAAATTGAGGAAATGAAGCCTGCTCAGAGAGAGTCATTGTATATAATATATTCTGAGAATTCACTGAGCTTTGGTGATGCCTTCATGTAAAAAACCTTCAGCATTACCTTGGTTGAATAGACAAATGTGGGATTTCAACTAATCAAAAGCATGTTTTCTTGTGAACAGAAGATGATTTTATTTTATTTTGCACTTAGAGTGAAATAAGATGCCTGTGTGCAGGAATATAACAATGCAGACAGTAAAGTTTGGCAGCCTGTCCTCATCTCTCACTTATTTTGGTACTATAATGATGACGATTCTGGCCCTTAGTAGTTGCTTATTTGCATGCACTGACATTTGCTGCACTTCAGGGTGAGCCTGGGACTCTCTGCTACATTTGCTTTTTCTGTAGATGAGTGGAAAGTAAAATGGGGAAGGGAAAGTTATATTTTTAACTCTATAAGATCTGTTTTAGAGAAAAAAAACACCCCAATTATTTCCTATGATATATATTTTAATGTATTTAGCCAAATTATTAATTTTCTTTTGGGTTCATCGAGATGAATGGTTGAATTTTTTTCTTGAAATAATTGAATCTGTGCCAAAGACTTTATAAGCCAAGAGCGAAAATGTAGTGGAAAGATTAGTGTGAAGCCAGCCGTCTATGGTATCTGTGAAAAGAAGACAAGCTGCCTGCTTGTAAGAAAAGACAAGGGATGCAAACCAAGCGGGATTCTTCACTCTAATCTACAACATCAGTGAAGTGCATGGAACTCATAACTGAAGAATGGGAAAAAAAAGACCTGTTATAAGACTTGAACCAGCACATATAGAAAATGGAATTTAAGTTGCCCTCATGGACTCATTGCACAGCTTTGAACATATAGTACAGGTAGTCCTCAACTTACAACCATTTGCTTAGTGACAGTTCGAAGTTACAATGGCATTGAAAAAAGTGATTTATGACTGTTTTTCACACTTCCAACTTTTGCATCATCCCCACGGTCATGGGGATCAAAAGAATCTGGACGCTTGGCATGTGTTTATGGTGGTTGCAGTGTCCTGGGATCACCTGATCACCATTGGCAGCCTTCTAATGAGCAAAGTCAATGGGGAAGCCAGATTATTTTAATAACTGAGTGATACACTTAACATTTGTGGCAAGAAAGGCAAGAAAGGCTGTAAAATGGGGCAAAACTCACTTAACAACTGCCTTATTTAGTAACAGAAATTTTGAGCTCATTGTAGTCATAATTTGGGGATTACCTATATAATCTCAGAAAGTCAAAACTAGTCAGGTTATTTTACTTACTGCAGATTTTTCAACTGGAGTACTAACCATCAATCAGTTTTGAGCCTCATAGTAAAATTCCCAGGGTCTAACCTGGGGGAGTAGAAACTCCTCGCTACCATCAACATATTCTTGGCTTATTTTGCTTCACTCAGCAGAATCTCTTCCATTCCCTCAGACATGATAGTTACTGAAAAAATCACATACATACAAGTGTGTGTGTACAATTGGCTAATCTCCATTTATGTATGCAGTATATATAAACACAAGACCACATATTAGACTTCTGCTTTATTTGGGTTCCTGATTTGCTATATTTATTGTCCCAAAATGTTTGGATAAATTTCTCTTTCTATCTATCACATACAATCTCAGAGGCAATATCAATGGCAAAAATAGAGATTTGCAAGTATGAAAAAATAAGATTTTTAATAAATGTTTAGAAAGTGTGTACCATTTCTATATATGTGCATCTTAATTAACACTTGTGATTGGATTTGTATATAAAACTGCATTCTGTCATTTTAAAGTTTATTATTTCAGTCTTACTTAACTGCCTTTGGCAGTAAGAAAGAATGAAACGTGTCCTTGACTTTCTACTATTAGTATATTTTAACTTTCTGTGCTTTTCTGCTCATATGTTTGTTTTTTGCTTTCCTTGTATTTTTCCTTCTACTAGGCTTCTTCTGCTCCAGGATCCTCCGTCTCATTATGTGTGCTCCTTCCTCCATTTCATCCACTTTTTGAGTCCCAGAGTCCTCCCTATAGTTCCTATTTCCCCTCTTTTCTTCCTCCATTTCCCTTCTCTCTCCTTTCCATCTCCCCATCTGCCTCCCCTCCAATTATCGTTCTCCCCTCAATCTTACTTCCTCCATCTGTTCCATCTCATTTCTTTCATTTGCTTCCTCCATTTCCCCCTTACCTCCATTCACCTTCTATTTTTTTCCCTTCGCCTTTCCTACAGCTATCCCCCACAGAACTGGTCAGTTCTCCAAATGCTTTGTCATCTCTCCCAAAATCTGTAGTTCCCCTTACCTCATCCCCTGTCCTTCAATCATCTGCTCCTTCAACCATGGATAGCTCTTTGGACTCACAAAATCCTCCGGATTCCAAACCAAAATATGGTTGTGACTTCAGTGCTTATCATTCCCATAACCCTTTCTTCCTCCCTGTACTTCCGCCTATCCAGTCTCAGAGGAGGTATCAAGCCCGGCAGAAGAATAGTGACAGTGTTAAATATCCCTGAAGACAGAAGATGTTTTGGGTTTCTTCAGTGCTCTGGCCCATTAATAAAAGCCAGTTTTCCACAGTAGACCAGATTCAAATGTTTATGGTTGCAATGCTTCCTAAATGTTCATTGAAAATGGCTGATGACTTAGGAGACTCAGGATTCACTGCTAATTGTATTTTAAGCACCATGGAGTGAAAAAAAAAGAATCAAGAGATTGTGTAATTATGGATTTTATGTATTGTCTGGCCACATAATGTTATTTCCCTTAATGTTTGTAAGGCTGTGAACTCTGATGCAGGAATATATGCTATATTTTTTGTTTAGTGAGATATAGTTCTTGTAAATCTATATAAGGCATAACAAAAATCTTACCTGTAATTATTAAAGATATCCAGCTACATGAGAAATTTCATCTCTGTCAATGGATTTGGCTTCAAGGTCATTTATAATGTAAATATATACTGTATAATAGGCAAAGAAAATTGTGAGGCTGCCTCGTTTTTGTAATGGAGAATGCTAGACCATCCCTAGAAGTGCAGTTTGCAAGGCTCCTTAGTTCAAATATTGAAATATGTCTTACAAATGAGCTTAGAACAAATAAAAATTCATTTGAAATGTGGCCTACATCTCATTCTAAAATTAAATCATCATTCCCCAACTTATGTGTTATATTTAAATTTATTGTAAAAGCTTGCTTATTCATGGTAACTTTTTTCCTTTTTCAGAAAAAAACTTAAGCTTTGCCTTATTAGTATCAGAACTATGGCATATATGAAGGGAATGATTAAACATTTCCTTCACATTTTTTATCTGCTGAAAATATCCCTAAACAAACACATATATTTTGTTTTTCTATGAAATCATCATTTTCTGCAGTGTGGCAGGAAAAAAGGATGGAGAGGAAATAGTTAACTTCCCTCCCTCCCTGTTGGCCCCCATACACTTGAATAGAATTAGAATTAGAATTAGAATTGAATTGAATTGAATTCCTTTTTGGCCAAGTATGATTGGACACAAGCTCCTTTTTCAGGAGGGGTAAGGTCTCTAGTGATTAAAATAAAGCCCTCTAAAAATATGCTTTGTAGAAAGTGTAATTTGGTCCTTTCTGTCTCAAATAACTAAAATTTCTTCTAAAAGGATCCATTAATTTATAGGTAAAGGGCAATTTCCCTCTGAAAATGTCAACCTCGGTAATGCTGAAAAGGTGTTGGGGCTTCATTTAATACAGTTTGTGTAGTAACTGAAATATTTGGTGTTTGTATTGGCTTAAATGAATCCCCTTTCCTGTAAAATGGATAAAAGTATCCTGATTCAGTGTTGTTGATTCACACTGCTGATAAAAATAAACTCATTTTATTGTATGTTATGAAAAGATGTTTCATAAGATGTTATGAAAATTGGGACTATAAGAGTAATTTGTGTAAGATATTTGTATTAGATGTTATTTAAGCTATCAAACAGGAAATACTAATTCTCTACTCTGAAGTAATAATATGTGATGGCCACAGGTTCACCCAGTACTCTTTCTACTCACTCAGGGAGGTGCATTTTTAGAAAGTTATAGTCCATCATCTTATGATCCTTTCTTCCTGAAGACTACTCCAGACTTGTGGAAGGTGAGAGAGGTTGTGCGTTCCCATTTTCCTGATAAGCTCTTGTTGACTTCTTTTTCTTAGCCTTCTGGAGTGGACTTGTGAAAGACAGGCTTGGGTTAGATATTTTAAAAGAAGAGGTGGAAAATACCTCACAGGTGAATGAGTAGTTCTGGGATTGTCCTCCTTGCTACCAAAATTTAAATAAGGACACATCATTGCAAAGCTGGTCTTGCCTTTCCTGCGAAGATTCTCCCCTTTCCCCCTTCCCACATTTAGAGCATGTGCAGTTCTTGTAGTTCCCAGTTTCTGGCTGTTTAAATAGATTTCTAAGAGCATAGGAGGAAAGAACTATAAAGACAAAGACAGTATTTTACATACTTGAAATGGATATTGCTTGTAACTGCTGAAGTATAATTTACATGGTCTGACAGAGCAATTCGAGAATAACACATCACACAACTAGTTTCATCTTGTTTGCCTCGCTTTGTCTTTTAAACAATGGTGAAAAGAGTGATAAAATATTCAAGGTTTCCTAGAGTAAGAATATGTGCACAAGTTCTTCATAGAATGATTACTCTAATGCTCACATCATACATAAAGGACGCATTGGTGTAGTTATTCTTATATTATAGATTAGAGAATGAAATTTGAAAACATTGGCTTGCTGAATGTTTCTGGTTGAGCCGAAGATGGAGCAGGCAGTCAGAGGATTTATCCAGTACCTGACTCAGCTGTATTGGCCAGAAACCAGATCTTTTTCAGGGAGCCTATTATTTGGTAGTGCACAAGAAAAAAGAAGGGGTCAACTTTACCTTCAACCTTAATCTATGCTTGGCAGTTGGGTCTAGCTAAAAAATCTAAAACTGAATTGTGGGACAGAGGAATTAGCTAGGCTCAAGAATAAGAGGACAGAAGTTCAGTATCTATACTTTAACACCAGTTGTGAACGAAGTATGTTTGGTGTCTTGTTGCAGGGTGACATGATTGCACTTTTCTTTCAAGGTTCAGTGTTCAGGCTTCTAAATACTCGATACATATAGCAACTGAACTACAGGTAGTCTTCAACTTACAAACAGTTCATTTAGTGACCATTCAAAGTTACAGTGGCACTGAAAAAAGGGACTTGTGACTGCCTTTTACACTTATGACCACTGCATTATTCCCATGGTCACGTGATCAAAATTCAGACACTTGGCAACTGACTCATATTTATGACAGTTGCAGTGTCCCAGAGTCATGTGATCACCTTTTGCGATTTCTGACAAGCAAAGTTAGCGGGGAAGCCAGATTCACTTTACAACCGTGTTACTAAACAACTGCAGTGATTCACTTAACAACTGTGGCAAGAGAGGTTGTAAAGATTGTAAAATAGGGCAAAACTCACTTAGCTGCCTTGGCAACAGAAATTTTGGGCTCAATTTTAGTCATAAGTCAAGGACTATCTGTATAGGTATGAATAATTTGACGTCATGAAGTATTGAAATATGAATAGTAGCTGCTTTTTTCCCCCCTAGGCATCACTTCCTCCTTTACATGACCCCTTGTTAAAGGAAATAGAAGGAAGATACATTGAAGCCAGCATTATGCAGCAGTGTGAAACAGGTTCTGTAATATTTGTTTGCTTCTGATCATCTTCAGGTTTTATGTCTGAGACTTAACAGATCCTAGACCAGATTTTTGAATGATTCTTCTGTCTTTCCCTCTCGCATTAATTTTAAAATAGTATGACCAGTTTGAAAATATTGGAAATCATTTGCACAATGTGATATATACATCAAATGTTTGTTTGTAACTTGGGGGTGGGATGGGGAGATTGGATTTGTCTCAATATTGTACAGGGTTTTTTTTCATCAGAAAGTTTGCCTAATGAGGAGGAAAAAGCCTTTCTTCTATATGCCTTGCACCTTTCCACAGGAAAATTATATTCTTCTAAAGATTTTCATGAACTACGTAAGACTGAGTTACCACCACTTCCTTTGGGTCGGCAGCTTATGAACCCCGTAGAGTGGCTGAAAATCCCATTCCAGTATATGGAAAGTGATGTCTCTCAAAAAAGCCGGTAAATGTTTACATTTTAAAATTTATTTTCTGTTGAATAGCAACCATATATAAAAGTTGATTATGAAGCTAGCAGAGGCACTGCGGGCTGGTCCTTTGCGGTTTCCAGGGCAGTCCCGCAGGCCAGATCCGGCCCAGGGCCTTGAGTTTGACATCCCTGAAATAATAGAATCTCTTTTGTGATGAGGCTCAGTTCTTGTTCTTCTGAATGTTGCTTCGTTTCACTTTGTGAGAACCGAACGTAGTTGTCCGTGATAGCCTGTATATCCACCTGTGTCTGCAGCTAGCCACAAAGCTATCAAGATGACATTTGCTCTTTTATACTTGTACTTCACCATAGAAGGTCAAAAGGGCTTGTTGATTGTTGAGATGCATATTTTGCTTCTTCTCTGTGTCTCCCCCACCCCATGGATGGATGAGTAGATATTTTAAGGGGAGGAGTCTTAGGAGTCATATGTCTGCTTGGTTGCTTCTAGGAATATATGACGTATGTCCCATTTTGTTTTAAACTACATGTATCATTTAAAACAAAAACACTAACAAAAGAATGCCCATTTAATCGGTCTCTTTAATGTGGATGCTATTTCCTTTTTGGAAATGATAGTCATTTGAAAATACATAATATGATGGCTTATAAGATAGCTGGAGACTATTATAAAAACACTTCTAGTTGTATTTGGCCTTTGCTGAATTTAACAGAATAACAAAGTTGGAAGGGACCTTGGAGGCATCCTAATACAACCCTCTGCTCAAGCAGGAGACTCTATACCATTTCAGACAAATGGCTACTCATTCTCTTCTTAAAAACCACCAGTGATGGAGCACCCACAACTTCAGAAGACAAGCTGTTCCACTGGTTAATTGTTCTCACTGTCAAGAAATGTCTCCTTAGTTCTAGGCTGGATCTCTCCTTGATAAGCTTCCATCCATTTACTCCTTGTCTTACTACCCTCAGGTGCTTTGGGGAATAGGTCAACCCCCTCTTCTGCAGGACAGCCCCTCTGATATTGGAACGCTGCTATCATGTCTCCTCTAGTTTTGCTCTTCATTAGGCTATACCCAGTTCCTGCAACTTCACTGAAGCTTGCAAATTTTCTTACAAAATTTGTTTGCAAATTTGCTGATGTTTGTGTATTTAATAGATACATGGTAAACTGAAATTCTTATTGTTATCTACACACTAACAGTTTTATAATATGAGACTTCTTTCTTTGTGTCCAACACAGGCATCGCAACCTTGGCAGCTTTGAGATCAACTGGGAGCCAAAAAGTTCTCATATCTCCAAGTTGCTAAAGTTGTGAAATACTGATTTAACATGATTGCCATTTTGGTGTATCTCCCATATAGGCTGTTTTGTGGTCTATGTACGCATAAAGTGGGAAGCCTGCTCAGCCTAGATTATGCTTTAAAGCAAGTCATGTTTTTGTCTTGTCCTAAAATAGAGACTTTTGCTATTAGTAATTTGAGAAATCCTGTTAGAAGTTTATTGAAAACTGTTAAAGAAAATTGAAAAATCAGCCTGAAGTGTGAAATCACATCCTTAAATACAAGGCTAGTTTTTATTTTTATTTTTAAAAAAGAACGGTGACTTTTGAGGAATAGTTGTGAAATTGTTTCCCCAAATAAGATAAGTGAGGAGAAATTAAATTCAGATTTCCCAGAAAGATAATTATATGAAACTGTAGAGGGAGGGAAAAATGTATCCAAGGCAAGACAAAGTGGTTTCTTGGAGGAGGAATATAATGAACCATCAGTGAAAATTCTAAAAATCTCTGTATTGCACAGAATAGAACTGAGAATATTGTGTGCAGGACAGTATGCCAGATAATTATACTGGTGTATTAATAATAAAAAGAGTTGATTAAAAATCCCAGGATGCTTTTTTTAGATATCAATACTAAACAGTAACCACATGTATGAAGTTCTTAAACCAGACAAATGCTTTTTCATTAGTCACAGATTAATCCTTTTCTCCAATCTATTTTCATATAAAAGAATATCAATGTTATTAATTTTACCTTGGAAGAAGTCTGTGGGATAGACATCTGTAGCTTTTTTAGGCAATGTGTTGTTTGGCATAAAGAATTCTTGATAAGAGTGTTTCAGAAGGGATCAAAATATATTTTCTGAAAAGTTATACGATGCTGTATTTTGATGCAAAAATGGTAGATTGTGATGGGTAACCACTATGGGCAAATTGCTGTCTTTTATTACTTTGAAGATTGTTAGGGGCAGTTCAGTATAAAATGTATCTCTTTTATTTTATTTTATTTTATTTTTTCTAGCTGTATATTTATTTATTTATTTATTTATTTTTACATTTATATACCGCCCCATTCCGAAGACTCGGGGCAGTTTACAGCTTTATAAGCAATACTCTTACATCAGTATATTAATCCAATATACCTCAGAATATTGCCCCCACAATCCG
>JANHFL010002653.1:20514-36956 GCA_032468155.1 Oxyrhabdium leporinum | reverse complement strand
TTGGCAGAGAGGTCCCGCCTAGAAGCAAGGAGAAATTTTCTGACAGTGAGAACAATTAAACAATGGAATAACTTGCCTTCTGGGGCTGTGGATGTTCTATCACTGGAGGTTTTCAGAAATAGATTGGACAACCATTTGGTTAGTATGGTATATAACCATTTGAGCAGGGAACTGGACTGGAAGACCTCCGAGGTCTCTTCCAGGCATATGATTCCATGTTCTACAATCTTGGGAGTTCTTACACAGCATAAACCTGAGGTCTACCAGGAGAATGATATACTTCTTTTTGTTGCTTTTGTTGCCATTATGGTAAACCCAAAGAGGTGGATAAGCACTCGCCTTGCCGCTATAAATGGCTGGTGAATTATAGCTTGGCAAGAATTAATTAACAGAATTTAATATTTGGTTTTAATTTGGGATTTAGTTGTTACATCTCCTGTAAGAGTTCTTCTAGTTGGCAGCTGCTACACTACAACTGCGCTTTGCAAGAAAAGACCATCATGTACCTTGATTAATGTATTAGGTCATATAAATATTAGCATGGGCAGAAAAAGAGAATCATCAACTTAATATTGAGCTATTTGCAGATCTGCTATTGTTAATAATAATATAGAGATAAAATAAACATTTATTTATAACTTGATTTAGGCACCTAACTGTTTTATTTGGCATGAAAGACCCTCCTCCTACAATCCATTACTTCATACTAGTAATAAAGGCATCAGTGATTTGATAAGCCTATTATATTCATTTAAATAGCAATTCTGAATACATTTATCAGAGACTAAGCACCATTGAACACAATAGCTTATTTTGGACTAAATATGCACAGACTGCACTGTGAGGCAATGGAGCTAAAAATACTTTGTAGAAAATAAATCACTCATTAAAGGATTTTAGGATTACACCCTTAGAATATTGAAAAAAAATGGATATGGACTCCAAATTAAATATCTAATGTTGTACAGAAGAAATGGGGAACTTCTTTCAACCTAAGGACTGAACTAGCTTTCATACCAGTGTCTGTAAACCAACAACGTAGGGGTTGGGTCACTCCACACAGCCCCAAATCCCACCTAACATATGCTCACATGCAAATACACCTCCTGGAACAGGGCAACTAACTCTGACTGCAACACAGCACAACTAGCCAAGACGTCTAGAACTGTTTAGCAGGCAGGACAAGGCTACCTTTACAAATGGATATGGACTACATCAGGGGAGAGAAAAAAAGCTTGATTGTCTGGCCAAAAAGGCACCATGAAGTGAGGTGATAATGGTGAATGTTAGCCAATGCTAACTAGAGTGAAAAAAGAAATTAACCAAAAAGTTTGGTTAAAAGTAAAAAATTGTTAACTAAGAAATTCCCAGAAAGCAATGCAGTAATAAAAAAAAACATTTAGTAAAGTTGCTGGGAATTTTTTAAAAATGCTTTACATTTTTTTTAATGTATCTGTAAAAATGGGGCTTGGGAGGGCAACTATAGTCTATTTAGCTACTTAGTCTCTTCAATACCACGTTGGTAACAGATATCCAATTTTCAATGGTGTGTTATTTTATTTTTTTCTTGAAAATAAACCTAAAACATATATTTAATTTGCATTTAAAATTCAAATAATGGGCGGGGGGAGCAAAAAATGTCAGCCTTGCCTATTACATTATGACTGGTATTATCCTATCATAATATAGTATACTTTTGAGGATTGTTTTTATTTTTTAATTCAGCCCTAGGCACAAACAACTAGAATGCAATAACATTCTATTTCTAAAGGTCTTAAGGTATCTGGGCTCCAAAGGGCTTCTTTTAATTTTGAAAGACCCACAATACCAGGTCCTGGTCCTCTCTTGTAACAAGCTCCTTTCCCTCACAACCAGCATCTGAAATGCTCTTGGAAGGCTGATAATGCTAGGAGCATTGAGATACTTCCCTTAAGTCTCCCAGAGTTGAAAAGGTTCTTTTTGCTGCTTCACCAATCCCACAACCACACAAACTATCAGGACCAAGGAGAGGCAAGGAAGTGTGGGCAGAAGGGAGAAGCACCCTCAAGAGTGTTACAGTATCGGGAATTCAAGAAACAGAAGCTTCTCAGACTTTCAGCAAGGCTCCAAAAGAAGTTTCTCTCAAAAACAAACTTTGTCCAGCTTTTAAAAAAATTGTTACTCTCTCCTTTAACATACCAAGAAGTGTGTAGTATTTAGGGCAGAATCTTTCCAACTTCTGTAGCAAAAGCCACCTTATATATATTTGTTTTAGGTGAAACTAAAGAGCTCTAGTATATAACATATATAGACATAAGAGTGATATAAAGTGCCTTTAAAACAAACAACATATTTTATTCTATCTCTGCTCTGTTTTCCCATAATAGCATTGTCACTGTGTACAGGATCATACATGAAGTGCATAGTGAGAGATCAACATAGGAAACATATGATGCTAATCATGAGAACACAATTTCCCATGTGACAGTACAAATAGTAGGTCTTTGTGTGCCTAAAGTTGCATTGTGCCAAGAGATAGCTTGGACTAGCATTCTAATAATTCATTATTGTTCCTAAATAAAGAGAGTAGAGAAACCAGATTGGAGAGTGCAGAAAGCCACACAAAGACCCACTAATCAGTTTGCATAAATTAATTGTAATTGTACAGCATAGAACAAAACGTGAAGTCTTGAGTGGATTTAATACTGAAGCGAAGCAAAGAAATCGTTTCAGAGATCTGAGCAGGCTGTCCACCCTGCCGCCATGCTATAGTCAAACTTGTATAGTGGGTCTCTGAGGTGCTTTCATACTGGAAGACAACAGTGGGTCCTTGAAAAAGAAAAGAAAAGAAAATTAGGGATAAATGACTATAGTAGAACATGGTGAAATGTATAAGAAGCAGTACTGTCTTAATAACGAATATTCTAAAGAGAGAGTTAATATGTTTTAAAATATTTCTGATAATTTAACACTATTTGGAAACAGGACATTCTGTTTAAGACTGTCAGATGTTGTAACAGTTCATTTTAAAAATCAAACTAACATAACGGAAAATAAAATCAAGCAGCAAGGTAATTTCTTAGAATATTTACTGAACTTCTGATAGGTAAATTTTGAAGTTTCAATATTTACACCTGATCTTAATCAAAAAGCTCAGAAGCAATGCTTATTTGTCAGTCCTTCTATCTCACCAGGACTGACATATCTTCCCAGACTGCCTGAATCTGTACCTATATTTATTTTATTCGTCCCACCTACAACTGAACATTAGTATTAATTTTGGTGATCCTCACTATGACCTGCATTATATTTATATTATTGTTATGTTATCGTTGTATTTTACGCTTTTTACTGATATCTACAATTTTAGATGCATATGTTTCTATATAGTGATTTCTGGCCTAAAGGCATAATAAAGGTTTATTTTTGTGGATTTAAATGCTATTTAAATTCAAAATCTTGGTTATATATGTTCAAATTACAGTAGCACTCATCAAGAGCATGAAACCAAATTAAACAATTATCAACAAACATGGCCATATTCATCTATTTCTGTGGGCCAATGAGTTCAACGCTTATTTCAAGAGATAAAATGGGCATCAAAATGACTTAATGAACATTGGTAAAGGTAAAAATGGTGTTTAACCCCTCATGACTACATGTCCATGTAATTTCCAGAGTAACAGTATGGAAGTGGTTGGCCATACTGCCGTTTCTTTAAAAATATTTCTTCAGTTTCCCCATCAGCTTGCAAGTACTAATCATATCTGATTAGATGGTATCATTTGTTGTTGAGAAGCACATAATTAAGGTATGTGCTAATATTATATTAGGACATCCATTAAATTTGGGAGATAAGACAGATTCCAGGAAGATATTTTGGCACCTCATTATTAAATTAAGATTTTTTCACTGACACAACCTTTTATAAGTAGAATGAACAGACCTAAAAATAACAGCATATTGTTTCCATATGATGCTACATTCAGATTTTATTTAATGAGCTATAGTGGATAAAATGAAATGTAATATTCATATTATATACAGAATGGAAGAAAAATGACACTTATTAAAGATGTATATGCATATGTATATGTGTGTGTGTGTTTGTTTATAGGCATCCAATACATGTCAGCATTCAAACTTTTGCTACATTAAATATGCTACCAACTATTTCCATGTTCATATCAGAATATGGGGAGAGGGGAAAAATACAAGTAGTCTAGGGTTAGAACCTCAGTGTACCTGGAGTGGGGGGGGGGAGGGGAAGAGCGCTGAGATCTTTGCTAGAGTAACTACATATTTCTAAGAAACAGGTTTTCATTTTGAACTGACTGTGATGCCAACCCTGAAGTTCATACAAGCCAAATTATCAGGGTAGAATATAAATAATTACTAACTTTGCATAATATATACGAACCACAGACATTTTGTTTACAGCAACTTCCTTCTTGGTATATGCATAAAAAACAAACCAAAAACCCAATATTATGATATGGGGATGACTTTTCTGATCTAGAAACTGTGCCTATGTAGACAAATGACATGTTTGCAATTGCTCTAAAGGATAACAATCTGGTCCACCCACAAAGATGAGACTGGCCTTCTAGAGGAAGATTAAAAATGCCAGAAATCCTTATCTTGCTATTATCCCAACATATAAACATTGGTTTATCCAATTACTATGGTGCAGCCCAGTTTGTTAAATATGTTAAATCTAAACCTATGAACTACATTGTTAACTGTGTTAAAAGACAGAAAAATCATTCTAATTATATAGGAAACAATCCAAAGTTCGTATCAAGGAAATATTTCAATTAGGCCAAATCACAATCACAAAACAAAAAGTGAGCATTCATGTTTTATTGATCAAATTGGTAAACAAAGCAAAAGTTAGAGGAAAAATACAAAACAGTGAATGTTGAAGCCAACACTATTCCAGTTATTCATAAGCTGAGACTTAGGACTATATGTATATAAATTAGATTCTGCCAGGAACTTTAATTATATTAGGCTACATATGGACTTATATCTAGAACAATTCTTGATCTCCCATTTAAAAAAAAATCAAAATATAAAATCCTGTTTCAAAACTATCTCCATTCCTTTGCAAAACACAGATCTCTTAATAATTGGAAACCAGAGTAATGAAAAGTTGGTAACTTCTGTATTAATAAGACTGATGTCAAGAAATATTATGTAAATGAAGGAACTGTATACTCTGAATAATAAGTCAGAGCTTTAGCTTCAGTACAGAGATAACTCAAAATAACCTCACTTTGATTCTCTTTGGTACTAGGTGGGCAGAGAGAAACTTTGACAGGTTTTCAGGATTGTTATTTTGTTGTTCAGTCAGGTATACTGGTTAAGGCACCAGGCTACAAACCAGGTTGTCTTAGGCATGAAGTCAGTCAGGTGACCTTAGGCCAGACACATTCCCTCAGCCCTAGGAAGCAGGTTAGTGCAAACATTGCAAAGAAGGGTGTCAAGAAAACTGCAGTAAAGTTGCCAGGAGACAAAAAGCTAATTTGATGGCACAAAAAACCAAGCCTACAACAATAAAGTAGCATGCCTGGAATCCTTGTAAGGTCTGTTTCCTGACTTGGTCTAGCTCGGGTGTTGACAACCCGTGGCTCCAGAACTGCATGCCCAGAGAGAATAAAATAAAGGGAGCCACAAAACTTGGGTAGGCGTGGCTGGGGTGTGTGTCATATGACTGCGTGGCAGTGAGTGACGTCGAGTTGGCCACGCCCACCCAGGTTTTGTGGCTCCCAGTGTTTTCTTTTCCGTGGGAAACGGGTCCAAATGGCTCTTTGAGTGTTTAAGGTCGTAGACACCTGGTCTAGCTCAATGATCTGACAGATCATATCTGTGCGGTTGAAAGTTATGAAGCCTATATTATAAAACTTCTTTGATACTTTCCTTTTTAAAAAAGGAAAGGCAATAATCCATATTTAACTCTATTGAGGAAAGTTGGACTAGGATATATTATTTTATCTGTGCAGTATGCTCATTTTTATTATGTTATTTATGTTGTTATTTTGATTTTATTATTTGTAGAGGTATGAACCAGTGAGAATTTTTCTGACTGCACCAGACATACATTAAATCAGTCTATTGCTCTCTTACTCAAATAGCTCATGCCTCACAGAACGAGTTCAGCATAACATAATTGGAAGCAGGTGGTAAAAATTTGATGGATACTTAATTGAGCTTTCCAAACAATTTCCTTAAAAACTACTGCCATGTTTAAAAAGGCACAAGGTCCACAGCAATGTATCTCAGTGACTAAACTATTTTAGTCATTATTTTTAGCCCTGCAGTTCTAAATGACTCAGCATTTTCCTGTTGAAGAAATGCACGTGACCATAGAAATGCACACCTATATTGAATGAGGCATCTGAATTTATTCCATACCAAAGCATGAATACAGAGAAATTGAATCATTACTTAAGCAAGTTTTACTTACACTGTTGACTTGGATCAGAGTCTACGGTCATCTTCACATAGTTTGAAGGAAAGAGGCCATAAACGCCATTGATTTCCCCTTGCCACCAATCCATATCTTCTTTGTTCATTACATTTATAAGGTGCCCCTTAGAAAAACTGAGCTCATCTTCATTGTTTGCTGAGTAGTCGTACATTGCTATCACTTGACACACTAACAGAAACAAAAAATATACAAAGGTTCTTCAGGAGCACCAACAAGAACTATTCCACTACTCGCAAAAATCCCCATCCTTTCCTAGAAATTTACAAAACTAACTATTCAAGTTTGTGCATGTTAAATATTCACATTTTACAATAAAAAAATAGTCCTAATTCATAAATAGCAATCTTATTCTCAATGGCCCAGTTCTGCTTCTGAGTTGAAAAGTTTTGACTTCTGGATTGACTTATCTCAAGAAATGCGGATCCGACCATTCTACACTCAATTCTTAAAAGAAGCCATCAAGTATAGAACTGTAAAAAACCCAGTTGAAATAAGGTAAAGGGTGTCTTCTTTTTGACAGTAAAGTGTTGTTGAAAAACATTCATGAATACACTTCCAATTTTCAAATAACAGCAATTGCAGTCATAGTTTGTGAAGGTAAGCTTTGCCAATTATAAATTGCTAAAATTTGCAAATGTAATTTTCTCTTGCCCGCTTATTTATTACCCGTCTTAATAAATAGTACAAATGCTTAGGACATTTAATGTGGAAAAATAATGCCAGATTTTTTCCAATTGATTCTTAAGAGAAAATAAATTCTTTTATTTAAATAAATTTGATTAAATTCAGAAACTTAATTTATTTTCCTAAATTTACTTGCTTATTTACATACTGTTTCCTCCAAAGATTCTATTATATTAATTATAATAAATTCAATAAATATATGTTCCACATTCTGATGCAACTAAATTCAAACATGTACTAATAGATCACATACTTCCTAGTCTAATCCTGTCTTTATTTTGCTTTACTTTCATTCTCATTTTCTACACTGCCTGTCAGAATAAAGATTTGTTTTTTTCTTCTTCATAAGATACAAAGGCCAAAAATTTATAAAATTCAAATTATTTGGCTATAATGCAATCAAATATTTTATATGATTTTATCATAACTCTACATATTAATGGTTTTATGTAATATCTGAATATATATATATATGTATGTATGTATGTATGTATGTATGTATGTATGTATGTATGTATATTTACATATTGAGAAGTCAAGGAAATCAAAGAAAGAAATTAATAATATAAATAACTACATTGAAATGTGTACCAAGAACAAAATATAACCACAAACAAAAGAATAAAACTGAAAATAATACCCAAGTTACTGGTATATGGCTTGCGCCTAAAACTATGAAAACCTGTAGTTTATTGAATATATCACAATTGCATGGGTTCCCACATTAGTCTGAGTCATAAACTGTAGGTTACAAATTACAATGTATGAAGTCACACAGTATGCTAAACTAAAAAGAAACTGGTTTTACCATAAGGTAGGAACTCATCCTCCAATCAGAAACAAGCTTTAATTGCTCACCTGGATGAACAGCTGGCATAGTCTTTTCACTGCTGGGACCCAGCAGTTTCACATGAGTAGCAGGAAACCATCCTTTTTGTCTTTTTTTCCCTCTTGCCTGAAAAACACAATTGGAAATCCAAAATCTAATGTCCTTTTACTTGTGCACTTTTAACTCTGTTGAGATTGGCAGTAAGAGTCAGTCTCTCGTGTTTTCTTGCTCTGCCCCATGTACGAACCATGGTCTCAGATTTAATACCTTTATTATTCATACATTTTGGGATAGCTGGATTAAGAAAATATGTTCGTTTTCTACTAGTGGATTCATATGCGCCAATAAGGAAGAAGAGTGCTAAATTCCTCTCAACAGCAGATGATGCAAGAGGGATACAGATCTAGTTTTTGGTAGATGTGCTTGATATGTCTATTTGCTTATTCCTTCTTGTTTTCATGTATATTTAACTACTGTATATTGCTTTTGGTTTCAATCAACCAATGAGGTCTCCTTTTTCATAGATTTTTTTCTTCTTCTTGAAATAAATGCAGTTTTGCTCAAAATATTTTTTTTAGCCACAAATATTTTTACAGACATAATTTGCTCATCTAGATAAGAAACATGATATCCAGTCAGAGAAACCTCCTACTCTATTACCTGTAGTTCTCCCTGCCACCATCCACTAGAATTTTTCTTCAAAATTACAATCAACTGTCCAGGAGCGAGACTCAGCTGTTCCGTTCCTGATGCAGTGTAGGCTGTTGTAACTTGAGCAATTTCTAAAGAGAAATATGTATCAGTGTAAAATGTATGATTATAATAGATAAGCACACGAGAAAACCAGTAATACTCACCAGGTTTTTTATTTAATGTTCCCGTTTTGCTAGCTGTAGGAGAAATCTACAAGAAAGAACAAACAATTGGGAGCCTAAATTTAATTTCAACTCTCCCCCTTTTTTATTGCAAGTACCCATTTTTGAAGCATAGCACAACTTTAGAAAATGTAAAATCAGTCCTTTCTGCAACAAATTCTGCCTCCTCCCATCATCCCACTCTTTTATCCCCTGGCCAAAAGTGCCATCAGAATGGGCAATCTGAGATAAAGCCTAATTCTTCCCTATTACATTTCCTTGGGTTTGTCCAAGTATCCCTGCAACAGTCTTGGTTTTCATCTTGAAACCCTGCATCTCTAACTGAGAAAAAAGAAATTCTAAAAGCAGAACACTTAGATGAAGTCTTACATCATGATCCTTTGGTTTGACATAGTTTGAAGGAAAGATTCCACTTCTATCACCAATTCTTCCAGTCCACCATTCCCCATCTTTCTGACTCACTATTATTTCTTCACCTTCAGTGAAAGTTAAATCACCAGACTCAGAACTTGAATAAGGATATAGTGCTACATATTCTGAAAAGGTAGAGAAAAATTCAGTCATGTAGTAAAGCTATGTATGACTAAAGATTGTAAAATACTGATTCATATAATCCTTTCTAGTTCAAAATCTTTGACTAATGCTCAGGTAACATCAGGCAACAAAGGAAATCATAGATACCTTTTTTAATGACAGAAAAATTCAAAGTCAAAATGTAATACTTCAATAGCTTAATCACGCATGAACATATTCCTCTCACATTCAGACATCTTACACCATTCTTTGGCAATGTGTAATGTCCTTTTACGTATCCAGGTCTAGCATGGCAGACAATGACAAATATGATGCTATCTACTGTGATTTGTAGTGTAGCTTACTAACAGAGGAAAAGATATACACGTACCCTCATTGCACACATATACACTACACATTTTTGCAAGTATAGCACCGCTTTTGCAAAGCAAATTTATTCTTAACTTAAGTTAATGTTGGTTAGTAGTTGAGAGTTTGAATGCTGTGCTTCGGCTAACTTATTTGAATCCAGCATGCTGATTTCTTATCATGTGTCACCAATTTAACCTGCATTTAACCATTTTAATGAAATTATTTTATTAAAGTATTCAGAGGAAAAGTACACTCCTCAGATAAAATATATGGAGACCAGAATAAAACGCTTTTCTATCTTTGTTATTACAAATATTTATCTCAGAACAGCATTGGATAGATAAACACGTTAGTGTTCTAGCATGGGTGTCTGAAACACTGTGCAGTACTATGCATGTTCTTTATTCCTTGAGACACATATACTCATTCAAAGACTTAAGAATCAGAGTGCTTACATGCAGTTCTTGCTCTCACCTGAAACACCAGTTGATGTGGAAGAATTCTTATTTATAACTGCATAAACAGGTTCTGGTCTGCAGAAGAAATAATTAAGTTACAGTTATTTTTCCATATTCAACTATTCAAACTTAGAGATGCTTGGAAATAAGGAAAAGTATAGATTCCTCAACTCATGCTGAATATGATGAGACAGAGCCTCATCTCTTTCTCTTCTCATATAGCCCTTCCCATCTTACCCTTGGGGTGGACTCAAAGTGAAGCTTCCGTATCACACTAGCCATACTTTGGTGTGCTATACTTAATATTCATTCTGATAAGCCACCATTGGAATCTATAGTTTAAAGTTCGGTGATTTCCTACAAACCCATCAGCAGAAAACATTTAATAAGAACACAAATGTAAGAAAGGAAGGGAGATGAGAATTCTAAGTTCTGTATGAAGATGGTATTTGTTAAGCTAAAACCACTGATCTGATAAAAGGTTTCTTCCAAATATATTCCTCAATTTCATACTTCATTTTAAAAATTCTGAATTTATCCAAAAATTTGGGAATATAATGTATGAAAGTTAAAAAGAGAATAAAAAAATCTGTTCAATTGTTCTTAATTCTAAAACTAATATTCAAAGCCAGCAAAGTTTAAAGACATACGTGCTGAAAAATCATCTGTGAGGAAACAGATTGTCCATATGAATCCCTCCAAATCTTAACCAAAGTCTTCTACACAAACCACACCTATTTTGCCAATAGTTTCAGTTCAAATATTCTGACAACCTTACTTACTCCTCTCTTTGGCATTCATTTCCAGGCAAAATCTTCACATAGGATTTGGGAAACCATCCTCTTCCTTTACCAGCTTCTCCATACCACCAATTTTCTTGCTGCTCCAGCACAGTAATTATGTCATTTTTTGAAAAGTTTAAGTGATTATCCTTTTTTGCAGTCCAAGAGCAAAGTGCTTGTGCTTTTATGTTTTCTACCACTTGTCCCTGTCAAAGATAGTATGTTAATGTCAGCCATGCACGTTTTAAAGAACAAAATATATACTAAAAACACTCCAAAAACATACAAATGATAATTTAAAACAAACTAGCAGCTCTACTTTGGAAGAAGCTAAGCATATTTGGAATGTACTGCAATTGATTTGGGATAGTCTAGAGAAAATGAATAACTCCACCACGTAAATAGGAATAGTTATATCTACCACTATCTTTTAAAGTGCCCAGTAAAATAGATTAAGTGTCTTTTAAAGATAATGTAGTTTGTTAACCTGCCCATAATCAGAGTCAGAGCTGAAAAAGCTTCTTGGATGAGAAGTGAAATGTCTTCAAAAGAAAAAATGAGAAAGTTCAGTTGCCTCTTGAAAAAGCACCTTTGGGACAACAATGACCTGGATGACTGAGAATCTCCATACACATTTGCCCATAAATAAGTTTTTTTTTTTTAAAAAATATATATTGTTTTGCCTACAAATTCCAAATGAATTATTGAAAAATTTCAATAAAATAGAATCAAGCAGGACAAGATCTGGTGAACTACCTTAAAAATTTGTGACCTTTCATAAACCAACAATTAGCCAATTATGCAGATTACTGCTATGTATTTCTTGTAATATATTATATGAAAGAAAATATAGAGTACTTTTCATAGAATATACATTTTTCTAAATGAATGCTACAAATTAGATGGTTACAGCAATATAATATTTTATTTATTTACATATTCATGTGTTTCAGTTGTAGATTGTTCATTCCCAAAGACTCTGGGCTGTTAACAACAGCATCATAAAATAAAATGAGCTCCCCCCCAAAAAAGCCGACCCCAAATATACATTTCATAACAAAATCAAAAATATAAAACACCAAAAGTACAAAACCTATGTGCTTGGTGTCCTTGGCATATTGCTACTCCCAACCCTGTGCTAACAGTTTCATTCTATACCAAGAACATACCTGTCCATGGACGGGAGAAACAGATCCTGGGGAAACAGTGCGAGTAAAGGCAGACTTTTTCTGCCATGAGCTAGCATTTAAGTTTGAGAAAGATACATTTTGGTACTCTGCATCGTCTGCTGGTTTACTGGGTGAATGTACTCTGCAAGATCAAAACATATACATAAGGGAATTACTTTCAATAAAACCCAATAGCTGAAACCATCATAGCAAAGTAGCCAAAAAACTTGCAAGGTCTCCCAGAAAGGACATCTTAGGGATGTCTTTATAATTCATAGCTTTTGCAACTGCTAAGGAATCCTTACTGTGCAGAAAGAGAGAAATTCTTGAAAGCAACTTGGAAACCTTTTGCATGCAGATGGATCTTCCAATTACAACTATAATCTTTAATTCAAGAAGCACACAATACCAAAACACAGTACAGATACTTTTACATTTTTAAACTGGAACAGAGATCAGCTGCTCTCACATTATGTCAAATTAAAAATTGGTGAAGTTGGTGCATTCACCGTGAATTAGTTTTACTGAAATATTTGTACTGTATTAATGGTTATTCTTTAATCTCAGCTGCTGATTGCCTATTTATTTTTTATTGTGTGCGTGTATGGTGGGTTATTATTCTTAGCCAGTTGGTTACTAAATAAATTGAATGCATAAATTTATATTTACTCTAGAGGTACTGAAGTAGCTGGTACAGTGACTGTAGGAGGAAGTAAGGCTTTCTTGGGAGGTGAAACAGCTTTTTCATTTTCAGATATTTTCTCTACATAATTGCATGGAAACCAGCCAAAATGTCCTTGGAAACTTCCATATAACCAGCCAGGTTCTCCTTCAGTTTTCTCAGCAACCTGTAAGGGAAAAAAAAAGAAAAAATAATCACATGTAATGTTAATATTTTTTTACTTGTTTACAAATATGTTTTAATTCTTCTACATGTCAGTTGGTGCATTCCATAAAGAAAAAAAATATTTGGGATTAAATAAATTAAGTTTTTATTTATTATTCAGAAATGATAATTTACCTCAATAATATCTCCGGAATGAAAGCTCATCTCATCTTGATTCCTGGCTTCAAATGGGTATAAAGCTCTGTAATTCACAAAGCCCACTGATGTCTTAGAATCAGCAGCACTAACCGCATGGCCTGGAGAGTCAAGGAGAAACTATTAATTGATTGCTAGTTCCTGACAAATGCTTTTTCAAAAGTCTATTTCTAGGAAGGTAAGGATTTCTGCAAGCATACAACCTTATCCTTTTGTTTAAATCTTGGGAAAAGCCAAATATACAGGAATCATTACGACTGAAAAGTTGCCATCCCTTTAAGCTCCTATTTCCTCACCAATCAGGAACAACAAAAACACTGTAGACAGCTATCAGAAGTCATGGTAGCTCCTATCTAAATGTCTGTGCATAACAAAAGCCTTTCCATTAATGCACAGGAATCTTCTTGTGGTAACCACCAGTTCCATAAAAATCCTGTCCTCAGTAGAAGGTTTCCAAAGCAAAGCAAAGAGAAGGGGAAATCAGCAAAAAACAGCATCTGCTATCCGACTGGAGCATCCATGAGAGGGACTCTTCTGCGGACAATCCTATCTCAAGAGTGGAAGCCATCTCAGGATCCTAAATGTTGTTTCAAACTACAGAATAATCCAAACCAAATCATTCACATCTAAAAAAGAATAGTTACCTTCATTTTTCAGGGCAGACTTAAGATTTCCCTTTGTTTGTTTAAGAACATTTATGTTTTTCTCATTTAAGTGAGAAACAGATTTCTCAGAATCTTGCAAATTAAAAATATCTTTTCTTTTCTTCCCTTCTTCAAATCGTTTAAGTTTCTCCTCAGCTTCTTTTGCAATTTTCTCCTGTCTTTTTTTTTCTTCTGCTTTTTGTTTCTGCCTTTGCTGCTCAGTCTCTCTTAGAATTCCTACTTTTTTATTTTGTCTTTCCTCTTCAAATTTCTCCTCCGCCAGTTTTTGTTTCTGGATCTCCCTCTCTCGTGCAATGGCCTCCTCAGCTCTTTGTTTTTCCTCATGGATCTTTTCCTGCATTCGATCATCTTTCAGACGCTTTTTTCTTTCTTCTTCTTCCTTCCTGATGGTTTCTTGCCACAAGGTCTCCTTTTCCTGTTTT
The DNA here is from genome assembly GCA_032468155.1 of Oxyrhabdium leporinum. Lineage (NCBI taxonomy): Eukaryota > Metazoa > Chordata > Lepidosauria > Squamata > Cyclocoridae > Oxyrhabdium > Oxyrhabdium leporinum. Next base: position 22,673 of record JANHFL010002653.1, on the reverse strand, counting down.
GCTTTTCTTTTGAAAGATAGAAAAGAAACGAACATAATTATTCTGATATTAGTATTGAAAAACAAGAATGAGTAGCAAACACTTGATGTGAACCTTATACCAGCTTCTTTTTCATTCTGAAGGTTTTAGGTTCACCTGCATGATGCAAAGTCTTGGTTATAGCAGTATTAATGTGTACTATTCATTGAAATCAGTGGTGAAATCTAAAATTTTTCACTACCAGTTCTGTGGGTGTGGCTTGGTGGGCGTGGCTTGCAAGCAAACTCACAAAATTACACAAGCAAACTCACAAAATTACACAAGACCATCCTTAAACTTAGTAACATAAAATCTCACAGCCACAAACAATTTCAAAATATAAAACCTATAGACATAAAATTTGCTTGCAAGCAAACTCACAAAATTACATAACCTGATTTCAAGGTATGAAACTTAGCAACATAAAATCTCACAGCCACAAATTTCAAAATATAAAAGTTGTATGTCACATAAAATTTGCTTGAAAACAAACTCATAGCATAAAATTTGCTAGCAAGAACACTCATAACATAAAACTTGCTAGCAAGCAAACTCACAAAGTTAACTCACAACACACACCATTGTAAATATTTATTTTTTTTATATAAAAAAGAGCAATTTACCCAAAATCAGGCAAAGCAGGCAGGCAGATTGAGTTGCTCACAGACTCAGAGTCACAGCTCTATCTTTCTGCAATCTGCTGCCTTAGCCTGCACTGAAAAATACAAGCCTTGGTCCTAGGAGTCTGGTAAGGCAACAGCCCGGTGTGCTGCCTCTTCTCCTTGTAGCACTGAGCTGAGCTCATTGGCTTTTGAAATCCTTCCAGCCCTCTTAGATTTCAAGAGTGATAGGAGTTCAGCAGCTGGAGAAGCTGCCATTTCAAAGCCCAGGCGGCTCAGTGCTACAAGGAGAAGAAGGCCGGGAAGCCATCGGCAAGAGTCCTCTCCATTCAGCCGGCAGGCATTCAGATGCTGAAGGTGAATGCGGAAAGCGGCAGGGATGATGGGCAGGCCTCCCGGTGAGTGCAGGAAGGCGGGGAAGCAGCAGGGAAGGCAGGGAAGAAGGGCAGGGCCGTGTGCCACGTGGAAGGGAATAGGGAAGGCAGGTGACTGGCAGGCTTACTTGTAAGCAGGCAGATCAGTTGGCTGCAGGCACAGGCAGGCAGGCTGCAGGCACAGGCAGGCAGGCCGCAGACTGTGTGGTCAATGGCGTGCATGTGAGGAACCACACAGTGTGCTACTATACCCAGGCGGGCAGGGCGACCAGGTGGGCAGGGCCGGGGCCAGCCAGAGGAATATTTACCGGTTCGCCGAACTATTCAAAATTTCCAGCACTGGCACTTGGGAACCGGTCCGAATTGGTTAGATTTCACCACTGATTGAAATGCATGTATTTTGATGCAGTATGTTAGAAATAAACTTAAGCCCTATTTTAATTTTGTCACAGCAATGTAATCTGTAAAGAGTGGTAAATGCTAGCATGCATAAGGACTCTCAAAATGCAGTTTCTACATTTACTGGTGCCTATTCATCGGAAACAGAGAATAAAATGAAGAGGCTAGAGCAGAGGTGGGCTGATACCGGTTCTCACCGGTTCTCCTGAACCGGATGTTAATTTTCTGAGCAGTTCGGAGAACCGGTTGTTGGAAGAACTCTTTTCCCATTTTACAGGGCTAATCCTGCAAGGGAGGCAGGAAGGAAATGTTCTGATATTTCTAGTCTAATCCTTATCTTAATTGCCCTGCTGCTTTAAGTGTTTTCTGGGTTAAGCTTGTTACATTATAAGCCTTAATGGTTCTTGGCAGTAGGCCCAGACTTTCTGTCTGCAAACTGAGCTTCTCCCCCCACCCCGAGATTTTTGTGGTACTTTTATTCCTGGGGCTTGACTTTCTTAAAGATTGTTAAAGGGTTGTTTTAAGCTTTTTGGAGTATACTTCCAACACGGCTGGAAAAGCTATTTACAAAAGGGTTGGCATAGCCATAGAAGAAATGGCTGAGAGGTAGGATGCAAGCTTGGCATTCTGTCTGATTTTTTTTACTGCCTTTCTGGGGGCTTGTGATCTTTCCTTAAATCTGGATGATTACCTAAGGATATCTTGTGAGGTGAGTGAGACAAGCTGGTATCTTTAAGTGGTGCAAATG
>JANHFL010002652.1:114384-124749 GCA_032468155.1 Oxyrhabdium leporinum | reverse complement strand
GAAGGAAGGAAGGAAGGAAGGAAGGAAGGAAGGAAGGAAGGAAGGAAGGAAGGAAGGAAGGAAGGAAGGAAAATTTCTGTAGTAACTCCTTTCAGAAGAGGCAAATTTTGAAAATCAAGGAAGGGGTTGAATTGTCGAATCTACCTTTCAGGTATCCCATGTAATACCGAAGACACTCTTTTCCTTTGACGGCTGTTATTTTCACTTTCTCGTTCGGATGATCCATCTTTCCCTCAACAAGGACTTGGCTTTCATCAGCTGAAGAGGCCACACAGGCCTTCACATCCATCCAAGTAGCCTCGGGTCCTTTCAGCTGGGCAAGGGAGACGAATCACAAGTGTAGACACAGGGCAAAAGAGTTATGAAACATTTCAACATTTCACTGCAAGGTCCAGAACGTCTCGCCACTTCTCTACTTTCTCAAAAGCTTTGGGAGAAGTTTAGGAACGTGACTTGGGCAGAAAGCATTTAGGGACATCCCGAGTTCCCATTCCTGCTTCCAGGATAACTTGGATTTTACAAAAATTGAGAGTTCATGATGGATCAACTGTGACTCAAATAGATTGTAGATTCTCCCCTTAAGGTAAGTGTGTGAATATCTCGATCAGGAGATGGCAGCATAGACTCACTAACTAGTTGAAAATAAGAATGGCGGTGCGCAGTTTAGGTGTGGTAAAAAGATGTTTCAGGCAGCTATAGCCAAGCTCCTGACAGTTGTATTTCTCTTGGGAGAGGATCTTTTGCAGTGACAAATTGTTTGGAACAAGCTGCATTAATATATCTTCACTTCTTTTCCCCAAAACGTAAGAGATCTCCTGTCAAAATATCCTTCTGCTACATGCCTGCTAAGTTTCCCCACCACAGGTAGCCCTCAACATACAACCAGCCCAACATTTCTGTTGCTAAGTGAGACATGTATTGAGTTTTGCCCCATTTTACAGCCTTACAGCTACCGTTGTTAAGGGAATCGCTGCAGCTGTTAAGTTAGTAGCACGGTTGTTAAGTGAACTCGGCTTCCCCCCCGTTGACTTGGCTTGTCAGAAGGTTGTAAAAATGACCCCGAGACACTGCAACCGTCGTAAGTATGAGTCAGTTGCCAAGCGTCCGACTCATTTTGATCACATGGCCTTGGGAATGCTGCAAAAGTCTTAAGTGTGAAAAATGGTCATAAGTCAGTAAAGTGCTGTTGTAACTTCAAATGGTCACTAAATAAGTTGAAGCCAACTGGAATTCTATCTAATGGTACAAATTGATACAAACAAGATCAGATCCATTATGCCACCCCCTTTCTTCCTCTAGTCACTTTCTGGGATAATCCAAGATAAGAAAACAGTATTGATGTCTTTTTATGAGTTTAAAGGGGGGGAAAAAGAAGCAGAAAGATGCAGCATTTCCCCTTATTAGGTACCACCAGCTCACTGAAAATTCCGCCGAATAGTTCCTCATTTCCAGCTTGCTGTTGTTCTGTAAAGCCACTGTCACTGTCCCTTCGTTGTCTCCGTGGCTGATTTTCCCTTCGGATCGTAAGACGGTGTCTCCCTGGTTAAGCTGGAGTTTGCCAGAGAGAGCAATTGCCTAGAGGAGAGGAAGCAAATAGGGTCAGGGAGGGTCCGTTTTCAGAAAAAAACAAGCTCTAAGCTCTAAGATGGAACCTAGAATACATTCAGAAGTAACCATAAAGGAAAATATTTGTAGCTCAGAGTTGAAATGAGGGGTCCTTGGTGCTCTCTGAGCTTGGTTGTCTTCTTGCAGATGTTTCATTACCCAATTAGCTAACATCATCAGTGCTAGAAAGGAATGGTGTTGGCAGAGAGGAGGAAGAGGAGGAGGAAGAGGAGGAGGACTGTGGGGTCCTTGGTGCTCTCTGAGCTTGATTGTTTTCTTGCAGATGTTTCATTACCAAACTAGGTAACATCATCAGTGTTGGTAAGGGATTAGGGTTACTAATAATAAGACGTCTCCCAGAAAACAACCAAGCTTAGAGAGCACCAAGGATCCCACACATTCAGAAGTTGCTAAAATAGTTTCTGTTTGAAACCCCTTCCAAATCATCCCTCACATTTGGGAGGTCACACATCCAGAGTCTCATATTGTAATTCAGCCAAGCTGCATAATCCGTTTCAGCTTCTCCCAGAATGCGCTGATGGGAACACGAGGTCAAGAGATTCTTTAAAGTAGCTTCTACCAGCATTTTATCCCGATGCAACACTCGGTTTTTCTGCATGAAAAGAAAAAGAGGAGGCAGAAATATAATTGTGGCACATACTGAGAAAACAAAAAGGGCCTACATTGTTATGTGTGTGGTTTTTTTTCTTTCCAGAAATGTTTAATAGAATAATTAAAATTATCGGAACGGTGGCCCAGAATCACACCTGAGCTTACATTGTGAATACATTTGGTCTGTTTCACTCCGTTATTGTTCCTCTGTCCTTTAAAATTCAAAGTATTGAACCTGGAAAGTGTATGTTTCTTTCTTCATTGTACTTAACTACAATAACTTAGTTAATTTGAGTTAAGACTTCTTTGGAAGCGTCCCAAAGACACAATGATCTCCATGTTTGAATGGGAACTTAATTGAATTAATTATCTCAGAGAAATATTAGGTAGAGAGATAATCTCTGCTGGCACATTTGTGAAAACATTGTAAACCAATCTTAATTTCACATAATAAAAAGCCCAACGATTAGGTTGCCACTTTTCTTGGGTGAAGGTGCCTTTTCTTGTATTGGCAAGTTGGAAGCTACAGGTCCCATGATATGCATTGACTTCCCAAATCTCCACAATTCAGCAAAACGTTGTGTGAAAAACACACCAAGAGGACAGCCGATGAAATTTCATGAGATGTTGACATTTCATGAGAGTTTATTGACTCTTGTGAGATTTGTGCAGATTTAGAATAATTAACTAGTTGAACTGCTTGCCACCAGAAATTGTGGGCACTCCAACTCTGGAGGTTTTAAAGAAGAGATTGGGCATCCATTTGTCTGAAATAGTGTAGGGTTCCCTGTCTGAGCCGGGGGTTGGACTAGAAGACCTCCAAGGTCTCTTCCATCGCTATTATTCTGTTATTCCATGTTCTTAGATTTGAGATTTTACAGAAATCTTGCAATTTGGAAGGGGATTGTGGGGAATTGAAGTTGCAGTAATATGCCTATACATTAAGACTGTATGACCGTAGATAGAGGCAATATGGATTCCTGACCTCTATTTTATATCTGAGGCTTGTTGGCAGCTGCCTCAAACCGGATGTGATTCTTTTCCAAGCAATATTATCCCAGTTTTCTTTAGCAAGGTGTGTTGAGATGAAAAGAATGATGTTCCCTGATCAAGCAGGAAATCCTATACTATTTAAGACAAATGGTTGTCCAATTTCTTCTTAAAAGCATCCAGTGCTGGAGCACATACAACTTCTGGAGGCAAGTTGTTCCACCGATTAATTGTTCTAACTGTCAGGAAATTTCTCCTTAGTCCTAGGTTGCTTCTCTCCTTGGTTAGTTTCCACCCATCGCTTCTCGTCCTGTTTTCAGGAGCTTTGGAGAATAGTTTGACTCCCTCTTCTTTGTGGTAGCCCCTCAAATATTGGAACACTGCTGTCATGTCATCCCTAATCTTTCTTTTCACTAGACTAGATTATTTAGTGAAGTTTTCCTACTTGTCTTTTTACAGCTGTCTATTTACACCTCTGAATCTTTGTCAGAGACATGCCATCAATCACTGTGTTCAAAGAAGTGCAAAATCCTGCCCTCAACGGTCAGGGAGACTGAAAGTTTGATGACCAAACCAGCTTTCCTTTACCTCGTAGGTCAGATGTTGTACAAGGGTCTTGTTGTCCCATGTCAGATCTAGGTGCTGATTCAGCATAGCTGCTGTTTGCTTAAGGGAGCCACAGGCACGAAGTCTTGCAATTTTTAGGATGTTTTTAAGCTGCCAGAAAAGGAATGTAAAACATTATTTACTTAGAGAACTGCAGTTCCAGAGGTTGGAGGGCCACCCCTTGGCTCACTGGCACCGGGAAAAAAATTGAATCAAATCTTTTGGTATGAAGGAATTCCATTTCTCAAGAGTTCTTCTTCTACCTTCCAGGAATTCCAGGAGAAGAGGACCATTCCTAAGGTCCACACCGTAAAGTGAAACCAGTTTAAATCCCTTCTCCATCCTGATGGCACACTCTTTGAATTATGTCCTCCAATTTAAAGATTTTGGTATATCAAGCTTAAAGATGTGAGCCCATGGTGGCATAGTAGTTATAATGCAATATTGCAGGCTGACTCTGCCCACTGCCAGGAGTTCGATCCCGACCGGCTCCAGGTTGACTCAGCCTTCCATCCTTCCAAGGTCAGCAAAATAAGGACCCAGATTGTTGTGGGCAATGTGCTGACTCTGTAAACTGCTTAGAGAGGGCTGTAAAAGCACTGTAAAGCGGTAGATAAGTCTAAGTGCTCTTGCTGCCTAACTTTGCTCACCGCCAGGAGTTCGATCCTGACCAGCTCCAGATGGACTCAGCCTTCCATCCTTCCGAGGTCCCAGATAAGGACCCAGATTGTTGGGGGCAACATGCTGACTCTGTGAACCGCTTAGAAAGGACTGTAAAGCACTGTGAAGTGGTATACAAGTCTCAGTGTTATTGCCAGTGCTATCAAAGGCAAAGATGTACATAATTAATACCACATCTGGTTTGGCTCCAAAAAATCACGTTACTTGTTTCCCACTGTTTATATCTTTTTTGTGTCTCTGGTGAAGCTGGATAGTTCTCTCCCTGCCCAACCCTGAAATCTTTTCTTGCTGAAAGCCAACATTCATACCTGTCCAGAAGAAGCTGCAATACAAGCATCCCAACAAGTGTTCCTCACCCTGGACTTGTCTCCAAACGTCAAGTTCATCCAGGCCGGCTGTCCATGGTTCCAAGCGAGCTGCATCTAAAACCCAGAAGGGACATTTCTCCTGAAAGCTCCAGGAAACAACCATATCTCCACCATCGGACCGCAAGAGAGGGAATGCTCCAAAGTCATCTGAGACAAACTTCACAAACGTCACAACTTACATGCAGACTTCAGCCTCCATCTGGTCCCAACTCAAAGTCAACCATGATACCGTGTTGGTTGTTTAGCACTGGGTATCAGGGAACACGTGGTCCTCGACTTACAACCACAATGGACCCCCCCCCAAAATTTCTGTCATCAAGTGAGACATTTGTTAAGTGAGTTTTGCCCCTTTTTTACGACCTTTCCTGCCTCTGTTTGCTAAGTGAATCCTTGGAGTTGCTAAGTCAGTAACACGGTTGTTAAGCGAATCCGGCTCCCCCGTTGACTTTACTTGTCAGAAGGTCGCAAAAGGGGATCCCGTGACCCCCTTGTTACACAGCAACGGTCCTAAGTACCGTTGTCAGCTGCCCAGCATCTGAATTTTGATCAGGTGACCACGGGGATGCTGCAACGGTTGTGTGAAAAACGGCCCTAAGTCGCTTTTAAGAACCCTAAGTTGTAACTTTCAAACGGTCACTAAGCGAACTGTTGTAAGTCAAGGATTTCCTGCACTGTCCAAGAAAGGCCATCAGCTCCCATTACTGCATTTCTCAAAGCAGCCATGTTTTGAAGCATTTCCACCATTATTTACGGAGCGTTAACTAACTCCGTTCCAGGCCAGATAATTATCCGGTCAAATTTAAGTGGATCAAGCTTCATAATCTCTCATTCCTTGGAAGTAGGAATGGTTCAACTTCACCGAATACGTTTAATAAGTTTATACGTTAAATAAGTTTATTTTTTGGACAAGTGAGCGCACCATGGAACGCCGGGGAGAGAACTCCCTTCAATTACCTGTTGTGCATATGCTCCTTTGCTGCTCCGGGTCAGGTAGCTGACCTCAATGTGTTTCATCGTGAAGTTAAAAGGTTGGGCGATAGTGGTAGAGTAAGCCACGTGTGCTCTCCCACGCACGAGAGAAGAAGACGACACCAACACCTGTTGTTTTCAGCGGAAAGAGACGTCATAAAACGGAGTTCTGTAACCTTCACTTTTGGCAAACAGGCTAGGAAATGATTTTTGTCGCGCAGGGTTGGATAACCACGACTGGATTTTTACCAGAAATGTAAGTGTGGGGGGGGAAATAGTGTCACCCAGGAGACCATACTTTATTTTGGATTAAGAGATTAGGGTTGGGAAGCTTTACTTTAAGGCAGCGTCCCTCCCACAGTTTTGCAAGAATGGAATCATCATTAGAAGAACACAATCTTGTTTTTCCTAAGATAAGTTGGGGAGGTTTTTTTTGGGTCCGCTTCTTCATAAGAACTGGACAACGTATCTAAGGAACAAAGAGGCCATTGGTCATCAGATCATCTTTGACATCTGAGTAATAACCGCATCTTGTTTAAAAGAAGCCTGTTCATGCCAGTGTCTAGTCTAGTGAAAAGAAGGATTAGGGGAGGCATGGTAGCAGTGTTCCAATATCTGAGGGGCTCCCACAAGGAAGAGAGGGGGTCAACCTCTTCTCAAAAGCAGCAGAAGGCAAAACAAGAAACAATGGATGGAAACGAATAAGGAGAGAAGCAACCTAGAACTAAGGAGAAATTTCCTGACAGTGAGAAGAATTAATCAGTGGAACAACTTGCCTCTAGAAATTGTGAATTCTCCAACACTGGAAGTTTTTAAGAAGAGATTGGGCAACCATTGTCTGAAACGGTGTAGGGTTTCCTGCCTAAGCTGGGGGTTGGACTAGAAGACCTCTGAGGTTCCTTCCAATTCTGTTATTCTATTCTATTCTATTCTAATTTAGTTTTGCTCCATTTTACAACCTTTTCCCCCACATATGTTAAGTGAATTACTACAGTTACTAAGGTGTTAAAAGTTTTCCTAAGAACAAAACTGAGGAAGTCAATGTACATAACATTTAAAAGAAAAAAATTCAATTTACCATTTTACTTACATGCCTTTTCCGCATTCTTTTCAATATGCTAGCCTTGATGTATTTTTTGAAATGACTCTGAACAGTTTGGGAGCAGAATATTGCTCCCAATGGAAATCTTTCCAATACTTGAGCAGAATATTGCTTCCAAAAGAAATATTTCCAATACTTGAAATGGAAATTGAACTGATTAGATGGCCATAAGATCCCTAGGCTCAATTCTATGCTACCTACTAATTTGTCTCCATTCCACCTTGCAATTGACCAAATCTAAAGAAATCGACCCTGTTTCAGGCAAGAAACACGGCTCAGAGTTACATTTCTCAATTTATGGAAATTACGACGCCCATAATAATGGTTAATACAATATTGCCTGCACCTAATTACTTTAGTGGACAAACATTTCCACCCTTCTTTCTCCGAGTTTCGGAATTGGCTTGTAATAAATTTTAATAGCACTGGACACCTAGGAAAGCAGTCAGATCTGGTGTTAACAATGAACAATTTATTTAGCAGGAGAAGTCACTTCGATGGTTACAAGCTTTTTGGTGGCCCAGTGCCAAGACTATCTCCTAATTATGGAGGGGTGGGGGAAACTTTAATGCTTGCATCATAATAAAGTACAAGAGAGGATTTTTTTTTTAAATGCCCTGCAGACTTTTTTTTTTAGCTAATACAGTGGGTTTCCATCTCAATAACAACCCTTGTGTTTCAACAATAGATTAAAATCCCTGGGATCAGTGGTCCTCTCTTAATCATACTATGGTTGTTAAAGGGGGAAGAAAAAGCTAAGATTTTTGGAGAATAGGGGGGAAAAAATCCCACAGCTGCCTGTCCATTAAGATCTATTCAGTTAAAGTTTTGTTTTTTTAAAATACAGCTACACATCTGTTTAGTGAAAAGAGGCTGCCTACCAGCTTGTTATTATCCTGGTAAGTTTCTAATATATATGGACTTCCTGTGAGTCATCATGAAGACTTTTGAAAGGGCTGCTTTATAGCAAAACTCTTGAAAGCAACTTCTAGAATGTGGGACACAACAGTCAAAACAGATCCAATCTATTTAATATAAAGACCTCTTTGAGTTGCATCCAGCATTATAATTTCACTGATGTAGGATGGGTGGGTGGATGGATGGATGGATAGATATGGAAAGAAGGAAGGAAGGAAGGCAGAGAGAGAGAAAGAAAGAGAGAGAGGAAAAAAAGAAAGAAGAAAGAAAGAAAAGAACGAAGAAAAGAAAAGCAAGCAGAACCAGGGTGGAGTTAAGTGAGTCATTAGCCTGGAGTCATTACATTCCCACAAGCAGTCCAAGTCCAGCCCCTCTTGAATTCCGTTGACTCTTATCTAGCACCAACATAGTGCTGAATGTTAGTTGACTAGATTCTTGTGTATAGGTATGAATAAATCAGCTTAACTGGAACTTAACATGTAGTCCTGATCCTTCACACCTGACAGACAGAAGCGTTTTGCTATTGCTCTCATATAGATTACGGTTTCTGATTTCCCAAGGTGATCTATAGATTTCAGGATTCTTGAGGGTTTCCCATCCAGATAGAAACCAGGTCTGATTCTGCTGAGCTTTCCTGATTGGGCAAAGTGGCCAGATGCTTGGTTATTTTTTGTGATAGTCATATCACCATTTTAATTACTTTGGAGCTGAAATGAATGGTTATTATAAGCAAAGAGGACTGAATAAAATCCCATGCAGTCTAAAATGAACTGAGCGAATTGCAAATTAAGTACAGACTATTGATACAGCGATAGAAAGAATGAAGTGTCTAATTTATTGATCTTCAATGCCTCGCATCCTTTATTAGTCATCTTCATTTGAGAGGGTTTTTTTTTTTTTCCCTCCAAAGTTTGATCTCCTTGGTAATTTTATTATTGGCTAAATTTGGATTAAGTTTGCTTGAGTCCATTCTGCACAGTGCTTTTCTGACACAAGGAGCAAGAGTCACTTAATCTGGTTGCTGAGTTAATCTATTTTCTGAGTTTGCACAATGCTCAGAGAAAGCAAAGAGGTTGAATGGGACACCATCCAGATGCGCAAACCCAACCCAACTAAGCAACTTTAGCACTTGAGAATGTAGCTGTCAAGACTTTCATTGACCCTAATGTATTGTATGAATAGACTTTCTATGCTGCTAGGTCTGTACATGTTTCAAAAAAGCGGTCAAGCTATGTCAGAACCCCAGCTTCGGCTTTGCGCCTCGCTGGCATCCTGTCATCCGTGAGGGAAGGGAAGGGAACGAGGGGGGAACCAACGGTCCGATTGCTGTATATAGGTAGCCCTTGACTTGCAAGAATTCCTTCAAAGTTTGTTTTTGTTTTTGACTTCCGACTCTCTCTCTTACAATAAAATAAGGCATTCACATCAAATCACAACTTTTGGCTTTTTCATAATAGTATGAACAAGCCATTTCTATAAAGACCTATCAGTTTAATCGGTAAAACCCCAAGTCAGATTTTCATTCTTTTCCACATCCAGCACAAAGTTCAGAAGTGGTTTCCCTGTGGAAACAAAAGTACTTATGTCCTTTTCTTTCATCAAAGTGGTCAGTTTTGCCATTTCCACCAACTTGTGCAACCGTTCGCCCATAGTAGTAAGCGAAGCGTCCTTCCATTTTTGTGCGTACAATAACAAAGTTCCAAATTTTGTTCCCCAATTCTTTTTCCATTAAGCCCAAAAGAAAAAGTTCTGGTTTCATTTTTTATCTCCGTTTTCAAAATGCTCTGTATTAAAATATGAATCATGCTCCAATTTTGATTTTATTTTTTTGCTTTATCACCTGTCCACCGTAGATGGTCAGAAGGGTGGAACAAACAGTCAGATTGCTGTCTAGAGTTACAACAGTTCATTTAGTGACGGTTCGAAGTTATAACATCACTGAAAACAGTGACTTATGACCATTGCAGCATCCCCATGGTCAGGTGATCAAAATTCAGAAGCTCGGCAAAACGGTTATCCCACCTGCTCAAAAAAGCAGATTATGGACTGATGCTTGAAGCCTTTGCCCACTTAAGAAGCTGGAGTGGTCACTGCAATTTGTCCTGAGCAGAGAGAAACTCGTTTGGGAGGGAGCTGGGTTTTTTTCTTAATACACATCAGAGGTCATCTGTTTTTTTTCCTGAAGACTTGTGGTTCTGTCATTCCTTAGCAAAGGGTTCGCATTGATTGTTGTGAAGGATCATTTTTTTACCTCAGTTTTTAAAGACATGGCAAAGTGAAGAATCTGGTGAAGGAAGGGAGGGAGGAGAAGAGGGAAGCGGGAAAAGGAAAGGGAGGAAGGAAAGAAGGAAGGAAGGAGGGAATGGGAATGAGAATGAGAACGAAGGAAGGAGGAAAGGGGAGGGAGGAGGAAGGAAGGAGATGTGAATAAGAATGAGGGATGGAGGGAGGGAGGAAGGAAGGAAGGAAGGAAATGGGTATGAGAAGGAAGGAGGGAAGGAAGGAAGGAAGGGA
>JANHFL010002652.1:100412-109826 GCA_032468155.1 Oxyrhabdium leporinum | reverse complement strand
TAGAGTAGAGTAGAGTAGAATAGAATAGAATAGAATAGAATAGAATAGAATAGAATAGAATAGAATAGAATAGAATACCTTTATTGGCCAAGTGTGACTGGACACACAAGATATTTGTCTTTGGTGCATAAGCTCTACGTGTACATAGAAACCACAAAGTAATATAATCATAAGATACCAAAAGAGAAGGTACGGTAGTAGAAAAGATTAATTTATTCAGAAACGATGAGAAGAATAATTCTGTAGTTTATTATTATATTAACATTTATTAAAAACTTTTGATTTCAGTCACTAAGAGTGACCAACAAGATCTGATGTATTTTGTGGAAAAATATTTTCTTGTGGAAATACCAGAACCTGTCTTGTGCATTATACCTTAAGAAAGTTTTCCTCCCTTGAAGAAATGTTTGGATAAAGCATAATAATCAAAAGCAACTTGCACCATCTGGTGGTCATTTTTCATTCAACACAAAGACATTCAATTTAAAGGCAAATAGTTGGGAAGAAAAGTCACAAGTCTTTCATATTGTTACCCCCACCTACATGGTTTGTCTGTTGGATTCATAACTTAAATACTCTTTGTGATTGCTGTAGATCTCTTCTCTCCAAATCTCTAAGACCACAAAACCCATCATTCTCAGGTAGGTTTATCATTATCATGCCATCTGTGCTTGATGAAAATAAATATATCTTGAAAGCAGTGAGATGAAGAAGACTGCTATAGATGTAAGCCATAGAGTTTAGCAGATGAATCTTAATATCAGATATGAATGGTAACATATGTTTATGCTGGATATGTTTAATAGTTTCTACAGAGATTTTTAATGGCTGAAGTTTGAAGAGCCTAATGTACTATGCCAGATATTTTGAATGGTTCCTATTGAGAAAAAAAACCTCTAATCCAATTTATATAATATTATTTGATTATGGGCTATCATGTCATTGTCTTTTAGCAATCACACAGATAGATTTTCTCCATAAATTATTACAATTAATTAAATCAAATTAACCCCCAAACACCTGTTTATAGTTCTTGTCATTTGGAGGAGAATTACAACACAAACCTAAAGAAAGATCATAATTTTATTAAAGATCAATGAAAACTTTACCAAAAAGCAGTTGAGCAATCTTTCAAATTTGTCAGCCACTCTTCAGCACTCAGTAAGCTTTGGAGATGTGGAGCAAAATGCAAAAGGAAAGAAAGCATTCTCAGGAGGCTGGACTTTAATGCTAGTTTCTCAGTTTCAGTTTCTGCATAATTTCAAATTTTTAATCTGTATAGTTTTAATATTTTAATATATTTTAATTATTTCCTACTTTTGATAATCTGTAAGCCACCCAAAGTCAACTTATAGGAAAGATAGGTTGTATAAAAAAATAAATAGATAGTAATTTAGTGATTGAGGAAAGAAGATAGAAATGCAGCTCTCGATTGATAAGGGGCAAGCAAAATCCATCTTGCTACTTTAAATAAATGTAGGCCTCCAAAACTCAGTAAATTGTATCCTAAAAAGTATGGAGAGAATTGGCAGAAATTATTTTAGAAGGCTATCTTGGAATGTTTCTGGAATGTTTTTAGAAAACCAGCAGATTAGAGAAGAGCAAACACAAATCAAGTATTTTATGGGTCCTCCTCAAATACAGGGGAAGGGGCAAGAGAGAGAAAGAAGGATTCACACAACTAAAAACTATTGATTTCATGCCTGTACTGACCAAGATATTAGAACAGCTTGTCAAACATCACATCTGTAAACACTAGAAAAACAATGGTATCATTACCAGAAGATACTCTGGGTTTCTCAAAAATAACTCGTCAGACTAAATTTTGGGACAAGTGCAAGGGAATACTATGAATATAATGTACCAAATCATCTGACAAGCTGTATAATAACCTTATTGTTGCCAAGACAGATAAATGTAGGCTAGTTCACATGGTGGTCAGGTAGATTTGCTTTTTTTTTTTAACCACTGCAAGCATAATTGCTTCTGCATTGTCCTGCAGGAGCAGTATGAAGGAAACGATTCTTATTCGCTCCATTCTCAGCCATGCTATTGAACATCTCTAAAGGAAACATATTTTAAAATTTGCAAATTACACCAAGTCACAGGAAATGGCTAACTCCTTAAGGGGCAAAATTGCAAGGACCAACAGAGAAAAATAAAATAGTTTCAGGCAGAATATTAGGAGAAAGTTCTTGGCTGTAGGGTTTCTTAAGCAATGAAAGAGTAGTAGATACAACCCATCTTGACCCTTTGTGAAGGTTTTCAATCTTTTGGGCAATGGTTAATAAATTATAGGACTGGAAAATGGAAACAGATTACCTTCCCATTCACACTTTCTTGTGTGATAACTGATTCTGATCTCTAGAAACAGCAGTCTGACCCTTGTCCAACAGGATGCTAGGAAAAAAGAAAGAGGGATGGATGGAAGGATGGATGGATGGATGGATGACATCAGAAATTGAAAAGTATGTTCCAATGCATTTCTTTGGAACTGAATACAAAGAGTTACACAGTCCTCATTTATATACATTTCTTTATTTCTCAGTTCCAGGACAGCTGTAATGAAATACAATAAGGAAAAATGCTGTCATAAAATCATAAAGTAAAATAGCAGTTAAAATAGCAACAGTAATTTAAAATTTACTACTGGAATTTTTAAAACCCAAATGAATAATATGGTGTTGTTTTGATTTTTTTTTAAGTAGGCAACCAAAAGAAAAGAACATTGGCACCAAGAATATTTTGTTAAGAGTAACATTTGGATGTCATAGTCCAAAATGTGGTCTCTTACATGGATATTAGTCTCATCTCTGTTATTGGACACATAGAAAATGGAGAACAAGCTAATACACACTCACAGATTGCAATAATCCATTGAAGAAATGGTTGGAATAATAACAATGGTATTTAATTTCAAAAACTGCACATAGCTACAGAGGGCCTACTGGAGATATTCACAGGACAATCTATCCAAGCAA
Organism: Oxyrhabdium leporinum; assembly: GCA_032468155.1. NCBI lineage: Eukaryota > Metazoa > Chordata > Lepidosauria > Squamata > Cyclocoridae > Oxyrhabdium > Oxyrhabdium leporinum. Next base: position 106,845 of record JANHFL010002652.1, on the reverse strand, counting down.
TACATGGGGTGGCATATAATGAAAATAAATTCTAGAGCAAATTATCACATCTTTATTCATTTCGCATCATGTTAATGTTTTTGCAAATCTTCTGATTGCATTGCAGAGTTTCAACTATTGATTATACAGACTAGGGCAGTATCTCTATGCTTACGTATACACATTATTTGGGCACCTATAATACATTGTTCTTTATCAAACAGAAAACTAAATTGTTTCCCTTAACCAAGGAGAGGCTCCAAAAATTGTTTATGCATCATTTATATTTTGCATTTTTAGCATTTTCTGCATTTAAACTGAATAGAGTAATTTGAAATATAAAGTAATTGCTTTGCATAATTTTGCAAAATTATGGATGTTTCCTACCAGTTGTGGTAACTAAAAGACATTGTGCATTGTGAGGGTGGAGGATTACATGGTTATTTGTTTCAATGATTATTACAATTTGGAAGCTTACAGAATGCTCACCACTCATTTCAGCAGCCCTTGTCAAGGGTTAAATCATTTTCACAAGTCTCTGCATCTTTATTTTCTCTAGTTGCCTAAATGACTCAACTCACCCTCCTGTTTGTAGCCAATGTCTAGTTTTTCCCCCCTCTAATGTTTTTTGCAGCTCAAACTACTACCTGTCTCTCACTTGTCAGTGAGACACCTGCATTTGAACATATTTCTACCAACTTCTTTTGAATCTGGTTACCTGAAGGTCTTAGTCTCCAACATAGTTTCTCCTAAAAACTTTCTATAGGGACTAACAGCCTCTGACTATTTCTGCTCCAAATCCAGTAACTCTGAGGAAGGAAGGAGCTGAGTAACATTTGAGATCTTTTGTGCCTATTTCAAGGTCATGGTATAATCATTCTCGGCATCCTCTGTGTGAGAGAGAATTGAAGTCTCTACAAATGAGAATGTTTCAGAGAAAGATGCCACAGACAGTGAAAGAAAGTATGTTCTTTCTCTCTTTCCCTCACACACACACACCCCGAGGAAAATAGATTGTAATCTCAGTGTTTGTGACCGTCCATCCCACGCAGCAGCTATTTTGTGACAGTACTGAGAACATTTTTTTCCAAAATTCATTCCAATATAATTTTATACATAAGTGACATCAATAAACCTACAGTGTGGCCAGAAAGTATAGGCTACTATTTTCAGGCTACCCAACATGCTTTGATTGGAAGAAACAAGCTACATTGATTGGCATTCAGACCATAATGGAGATAGGCAGTGGAGATCTAATCCAATTTCCCACCTAGCAAATCTCCTTAAAACTGGAGACACAACTTATGGATTTCAGCTATTTTCTATCTTGAAAGGAATGGTCATCCTCTTGTAATATCTTTGGGTATCTGCAGGTGCCCTGGTGTTGAAACGAACCAGTCACATTTGCTCTGTCCTTGGCAGAAAGAAAATTAGGGGGCTAGACGTCCAATTCTACATACGTACTCTCATGCAAGCATGCTAGAAATGTCAGGAACTTTTCAAAATTAGAATCAATGTGCTTTCCACTATCAACTACAATAGGATTTCTACTTGGGTTTTCTTCTTATTCACTAAAAACTAGATGCATCCTGCAGAAGATTGCAACAAAATTATTAACAAATTTATTTGGGTGATGCAGGCGACTTGTCATCTAATCACCATGGGCATAAATTGGTGGCAAAATGAATAAATGCTAGCTGTTATTTAAACAGCAATGGCCTATATAGAAACCTTTATGTTTTTCTCATTTACAAATATTGATATCTTCTACCAATTTAATTCCCATTGATTTCTTTGTAAAGATTCCTCAGGATTGTAGTTTGATGAGAATGCTGAAAAATCTCTACACAAAGAGACCAAAAGAAAGGGGGGTGGGAATTGATGAGGAAATGCCTAATATTGATCTTATATGTCGGGATACTATAGGCATGTGGGGGGGGGGAGTATAAACATTGTGCTTCTTCACTGCATCTATTTATGGATTCAGCTTTTAGTATCCATCCTGCAGAAGGTGGGACTAATTGTCCTTGGAAGTAATGGTACTAGTGAAATATCAGAAATTAAAATCTCATATGTTTAACTACTATAGTACGGGATAATTGTTCAGTGGTAGAATATAATCACCATGACAATCTATATCCATTTTAGCAGCTTCTATAGGGAGGGATGTGGAGTCAAAAGAGTCAAGGTAAATTCCAATATATCAGGGGTGCCACAAAGAAGAGGGAGTCAAGCTCTTATCGAAAGCACCTGAAGGCAGGACAAGAAGCAGTGGGTGGAAACTAATCAAGGAGAGAAGCAACTTAGAATTAAGGGGAAATTTCCTGACAGTTAGAATAATTAATCAGTGGAACAACTTGCCTCCAGAAGTTGTGAATGCTCCAACACTGGAAGTTTTTAAGAAGAGTTTGGAGTCTGAAATGGTATAAGGTTTCCTGCCTGAGCAGGGGGTTGGACTAGAAGACCTCCAAGGTCCCTTCCAACTCTTCTATTGTATTCTATTCTACTCTACTCCATTCAAAATTACAGCCGCACTCAAAAAAGTGACCCACAATTGGTCCTTGCACTTACAACTGTAGCAGCATACCCATGATCATATAATCAGAATCCAGGCGTTTGGTAAGCGGCATATATTTAGGATGATTGCAGCATCCCTGGGTCATTTGGCCACCGTTTACCACCTGATTACAGCGAGGCTTCACCACAGAAGATTGTCAACATTTGTTTTCTCCAAAGCAGCAGAAGCTGAAAATCCCAGATCTACCTGATAGCATTAAGTGTGATCTGATTGTCCAAACCAACAGAGATGATGTACCTTCATTAAAATTGATTTGGTGCTTCAAAGAACTATTCAGGGAAAGGTCCTGAGGTACAATGAGCCGTATGCTTTCAAGGTTGTGATGCACGTGGCCACGGAGGGTCACCACACCAGCTTTCTGTTCCTTGGATCCTGAAATGCCCACCTGGAAGGAATGCTGATTCAATTTTACCGATGATGTCAACAGCAACCTGTTGTAAGAAAGAAACTAGTGAAAACCAACATTAACAGTATTCTAAAAAGGCTAAGCAAGCAGCCAGTACAATTTTACAGTAAAGGAGCTTTCTATAATGGTTGCAATTTTGTGGAACTGCAGAAAAGTCAACAGGTATTATGAGACCAAGACATGCAAAAATGCCTCAGCAGGTGAAAGCAATTATTTCTGGTCTCTGAAGCTAAATAGGGTCAAGCTAGGTTACTACTTCAGTGGAAGGCTACCAGAAACAACATAGGTGTTAGGCTATGCTGGAAGTCAACAAGCAACTTAGAAGAAGTCAGTAGAAAAAAGTCCATGGATTGTGTCCATGAAATGAAGTTGAGCTGGAAGTAAAAGAGACCTGACCTTATTTTTCAGTGTATCCTTCTTAAGTCTGCTTATTGTCATTAAAAACAAATAAACAGGGCAATTTAAGACCCAACACAATCCTGACATTTTATTTGTTCCTGGTATTTCCTTCTCCAATATAATAATATAGCGCTCTGTGGTGGATGATTATTGTTTTCTACTTCTTTTATTGTTTTAGTATGCTGGACATTAAATAAACATAAGGAGGCAGTACTCTAGTCCTGCCCACATATACAACTCACAGATCTGTTTGGCTAACAGAAATGAATCAAACCACAAGAATTGTTGAAATGACCGCAAAGCAATTTACACCACGTAGAAACAAGCAATCCTATTTGTCATTTCAACACGTCAAGATGTTCTGGACAAGATGTTCAATCTCTGGATTATCATCTACCTTCACTTTATTTACCTTGATGGCGTCTCCTTACTCAGAAACTGCAGGTCCACGTATTTAAACTGATCTAGAATGTCTTGCTTTAGGGCAGCGCTCACACGAAAGGCTCGGGTGTTTCTTTTCACCTCGTTGTCAAAATTGGCCTCCAGGAACATTAGATTCTGTGTACTGGTGTGGAGGTCAAAAGATCCATTGAGGCCATTTTGGCCATGACAGTTTACACTGGCCTGGGCCTAAAGCATCAGGAAAACAGAGTCAAAAGATCATGCTAAAGTCCTTGGTTGACCCACAATCCAAAATCAATGGTCCCAGATGTCAAAAGAAGAAGGAAGAGAATGGGAGGAGAAAGTATATAAAGATACTACCCTGAAATGATGGGTGCATTTTGTAAATCACAGTTCCTTCCAAAAGAAGAGAATATTTGTAGCTCAGGGTTGAATTGTGGGATCTTTGGTACTCACTGAGCTTGGTGGGTTTTTTTTGCAGAGGTTTCATTATCAAACTAGGTAACATCATCAGTGCTATAAAGGTGTGGGGTTTGCAGGCAGGAGGAGGAAGAAGAGGAGGAGGATGAGATGTGGTGCTGGTTCAGTGTTTTGATTTAGTGTATTGATAGAATTGGGGAAGAAAAATGTAGAAGAGTCAACATAGACTATTACAGATGACTGTGGAGAATTTATTTTCTAGTACCTGAATAGTTTGTGGAAAATGTGACCAATTCTGTTGAAGAAATTGAGGATAGAGTTCAAATCCAGAGTCCGGTCCATTAAGCCAAATGTTGAACTGTTGGATTACCTGTTTTTAAAAAAGAGCTAAGAGAAGCTTAATTGTGGTTATGACACACATCAACTATTCCCAAACCCTCTGGAGATATTGGATTCCTAAACCTAGTTTGTCATTTATTTTCCTTGATTCTGACGTACTTCCAAATCTGGCTTCTGGTTTTTTTTTCCTTTGGGATTGATTCAGTTTTAACCCTAAATTGTTAATATGGATATATGTACCTGGAATGAATGGGTGATATCCAGCTGTATCAGATGGCGGGATTGGCCCATGCTAGATTTCTTTTGGTATTTTCCCAGGAAGCTTAGTACTTCTTCTTGACTGATTTTCAGTTTCACGTCAAGCTCTTGATTAGCCTGTAGGGTTTGATAGTTTCATGGTTTCAAACTGCTGGGTCAACAAAGAAACACCTAAATTTGGAATCTCAGAGACTATGCGGAACTCAAGTATTAAGGTTAATGTCATGATAAGGAAAACTGGTGCTAAGACGTCATGGGTCTAGGACTGAGCCCTGTTGAGCCCAAGCTCTTCTAGTTGGCTTCAGAGCTCCTAGTAAAACCTTCTAGTTCCTTGACCATATGCTCACTAGTGCTGCTCATTCACTTACCATTTCTGACTATGGAAACAAGGACAGAGAACTTGTAGACCTCTCTTGTAGACCTACCAACTTGCAGCTTCCCTCTCTTTTGGGTCTGCTGGCTGGTGTTACTGAGGATTTGAATTCGGCAACCCCTGCAGGGTTGCAGAGAGAGAGAGAGAGACCAATCCAACACCCAGGGGTGACATTGTGAGGAGGGCCATTTGCCCCAGATCCCTCTAGAACCTGAATTGTTATTATGGGCAAGAAAATACAAGCTGGGGACCTTCATTAGAAGAACTCCAACAGGCGCACAGTCCATAATTTGGAGGCCATTTGGCTAAGGATCTTCTAGAATCTGAACTAGAATTGTGAGTAAGAAAATACAAGCTTGGGACCATCACTAGAAGAACTCCAACAGGCACAGAGCTCATAGTTTACCTTTGGCAAAATTGTTCCCTTCTTCCCTGCCTCCAACTTACCTGGGTGAGATTCCGCATCATGATGCACATTTCTGTATTTTGAGGGAAAATGCCGCTGTTATATGGATGAGTCAGTCTTGCGCATATCTAGAGATGGAAGGAAGATAATTCCATAGCTCTCGAGAATGGCAAGAACGACTCTTTCCCCCACTTTCTGTCCATGCTCATCACTTACATATGGATTTTTAATTGGATAGCCCAAGGTAAGGGTTAGAATGGAGTCTTGCCTCTCATCAATCACCAGTCTGGTTTCCAAAGAGTAGTGCTTTCCCTTCTTGTCCACCGTGAACGTTTCCTGGAGAAGGAGACTTTGTGGAATGGGGACGCTTAGCGGATGCCTAGGATGCAAAGGAAGAGAAGCAGGGGGTCTCAGTCGAGATGGAGATTGGGCCTATTGAGGGATCTCCTCAGGAGATGGAAAAGACTTGGAGCAGGATTGCAGACACCCTTGGCAGGTTTACTAACACTTTTAGGAGTTAAAAGTCAAAAAAAGGAAAGAGAGCAGAACCACTGTCTGGTCCTGGAAGGCAAGGAAGAGGGAAGTACTTGAGGAAATGACATCAACTTCATTTAAGGAAATATATGTGAACTTTTCAGTTAAGCCAGGACCTTTTGGTCTGAATTAGGCAATAAGTCAAGTCCCTGCAGACTTCTTGGCAAAGTTTTTTTTTCCAGAAATGATAGGCCATTACTTCCTTCCAAGAGCTGAGAGAAAGCGACTGGCTCAAGATCACCTAGCTGGCTTTGTTCCATTCCTAAGATGGAATCAGAACCCATCTTCTGATGCTTTAACCACTCCACCAAACTGTCTCACTCAAGTAGCCTATCCCTG
>JANHFL010002652.1:92912-95412 GCA_032468155.1 Oxyrhabdium leporinum | reverse complement strand
AAGGGAATCTCTCTATGTATAAAACACCAGTACAGTACCAAACAATCCATATTTAATCCTCAGGATGTCGGACCAGACTTGTCCTCGTTTTTGCAGAAGGAAAATGATGTGAGATCCCAAAACGCCAGGAATGTGGGTTTCTCCTTCCAGGGAATAGTGCCTCAGCTCATTATCAGCCTTTTTCTCAAAACACACTAAGAAACAAACACAAAGGCAATCAAAATCAGAAATGCATTAAGTAGGAACAGGAATGCAGAGAGCTCTCAACTTACAAGCATTCGTTTGGTCAAATTCGGACACTTGGCAACTGGCATGTATTTAGGACTGTTGCAGTGTCCCGGGGTCATGTGATTCCCCTTTTGTAACCTATCCAGAGTCTCTTGATGACTGTGTTACTAACTTAACATCTGCACCCATGCACGTTGGCAAGAAAAGTTGTAAAATGGAGCCAAACTCACTTAACAACTCTCTTGCTTAACCATAAAAGTTGTGGGCTCAATGGTGGCCCTAAGTCGAGGACTTCCCATTTAAACAATCACGCAGGCAGTGCTGAAGGGGGATGGAAAGGGGGCAATTTATTTATTTTTTTTGCAAAAAGAGAATAACTATACCCACAGTTTCAGAGCCCTTTAGGAGTTTCTTTTTATCCATTAGAAAATCATTTGTGTGTGTGTGTGTGTGGATTTGGGGGAGGAGGCTTAATTTGTGAAAATGGCTTTCCACATTCATATGTTGCATTGGCTTTGTTTCTGCTCCTTTGTGCATTTTTATGAAGATTTAGCGTTCACAGGCCATGACTTGTGATCAAAATTCCAGATCATAAGTTGTAGACTACCTGAATAATATATTTCCAGATTAGGTCCTGCTCTTCTGTTTTGTTTTATTTTTTTTTAATCCACATAACTTTAGCAGCAGATTTATTTAGGCAACGAGGAAAGCTTTATATCTGTCTCCACTTTTACCCAGGTTGTCTCTCTGAGGCTGTGGTGCCCTTACCTGCAAAGGACGCAGCATCCTTCAACAGGTTAATCAAGGATACTGAAAATGCCACCTTCTGGCTGGCCAGTCTTGTGAGGTTTCCTGCAAGGACAACAGGACTCCCATGTCTTAGCAATTTGGCTTCCAGACGGATTGCATATCTCTGCTCTCCAGCCACGGATTGCACATCGGTCCTGCCCTACAGAAATCAGATGTATCTCATTGATTTTGGTGGATTAAAATATCTGGTCAGATACCCACAAGAGGCCCTTCCTCAATAGAAGAAACATTGGCTGGGTCTTTGGTTCCAGACCAGGTGAGATACTTACCTTGATGTAATAAATGGTGTTGTCATTGACTACCAGTTCCAAGTGCCCAACGCGAGAGTATTTTGAGGTTTCAATTTTTCCTGGTAAAGACAGAAAAAAATAATAAGTTAATTCCCACTTGTGTTTTCCCATGGATAGATAGCCTAATACATATGGAAGGCAACTTTAAGACATATGGACTTCAACTCCCAGAATTCCTCAGCCAGCCTAAGCTTCAGCTCACACAAAATCCTTTTCCTAACTCCTTAGTTTTCCTCCAGTTGCCTAATACAGGGATCAAAATTTGTTATTTTTTAAATAAATAATTGTGAATTGCCCATTCTTTTGTCAATCTCCCAAAGGTTCTTCCGGAAGACCTTCAGCTGACTTCTCCCTTTTTCACATTTCCAGTTTGAGGAGACTTGGGGTTTAAAACTTCTTCTTTGCCATGGAAATCTGAGCAGCTTTGATCAGATAATTCAAGTGTTTTAAAATCTCATGTTTTCAAATTTTGCAGGAGATGATGATGATATGATGATGATGTTGATGTTGATTAGGGGAAGGAGAAAGGGAAGGGGAAAGAGGAGAAGGAGAAGGAGAAGAAGACACTTAAATAAATATGCTACACAGTTTTCAAGAAGAAATTTTGGAAACACTACTGTTATAAGCTTCATGTATGGTGATGACTTAGATCTCTCAATGGATGGACACCAAGAAGTTCTAATTGGTCCTCAATTGTTCTCACCATTCAGTAGCATTCTTGTCTTTGGCTCGATGAATTCAATTCTGATTTTTCTCTGGGGGATGTTCCAATGGAAGTCAAAAGCCACATTTCTCTTCAGCTCTGATTCAGGACTCCCCATAAAGAAATGGAGCCCGGCTTCATTTGGAATCCAAGAACCTTTCTGGAGAAGAAGAAAGATACGTCATAAGACCTATAATATCAAATGAAGTCTCAAAATGTGAATTTCAAAAGAGACTATACATTGCAAACTAGATAGAAGTAATCCTTGACTTATGACCGTTTGCTTAGCAACCATTTGAAATTGCAATGGCACTACATTAGGGATTTAAAACCAGTCGTCGCGCTTATGACTGTTGTAGCATCCCCATGGTCACATGATCAAAATTTGACATATATTTACAATGGTTGCAGCATCCTAGGTCATGTGATGGCCAATCCCAACCTTCCCAACTGGCTTCTGACAAACAAA
>JANHFL010002652.1:78455-92812 GCA_032468155.1 Oxyrhabdium leporinum | reverse complement strand
TACCAAGCAATAATGAATGCTAAAGAAAAATGTATAAGTAAAACATAAAAGGAAGAAGAAGTTAAGAACCAGACCTGAGCGACATAATTATATGCTGCTTTTATTAAATACTGCTGTAGGTTTCTGTCCTGTTTTCTTAGCGTCACGGCGACTTTCATGGGTCCAGGGAATGGAAGAAGGAAGCTGCTAGTCTTATCATCAGGGAGAAAAACCTCTGAACACAGCTGCCAGCCAAACGTTTTCGACGCTGCAGTTAAAATGGAGAAGAAGAAAACCATTTTTTAAAAGTGAAAGTGTTGTTCTGTGGTGTCATTCGTCCAGGAAAATATTCTTAGCCAAATCTATCAGCCATATCTTGTTTTAAGATGAAAATGCCTTGTGCAAGAATGCCTTGTGATGAGCCCATTTCTTCTAGATTACGTGGACTTTCTACCTGCGACGTTGTCTTGCCAGTGACTTTAAAAACAGGGGACGGTTTAAAAGGATCTGCCTTGAAACATTTGATTTTTCTGAGAAAGACAACATTGGAAGGTGATGGATGCAAAATTTACTAGTTACTTTACCTTCCTCGCTGGTGCACAGTTCAGTTTGGCCCGGAAAACCGTCAAGGGTTTTCATTTTCTCCCTTGCAGTAATGTAGAGTTTAGAGCTATAAAAGAGGGAGAGATTCAGAATTCCTACAAGGCAGCTCACCGAGCAGATCTGATACACGGGAATCACAAAAGCTGTTTTGTGTGACTATTTGGCACATAATTATCCTACATAAATAGCAAAGTGTCTCACCACACAGATGATCATCTTTTCAGCTTCTATCGACGCAGTTCATTTTATGCAATGCATGGATCGGTTCCTGGAAAGCTGAATATTTTATTTTAACCACAACTCCCAGGATTGCAAAACTCCCTGCGTTGGTTGGGGACGAGCTGAGATTCCAGAAACATTTGACTGACCCCCTGGTTTTCTGTTTTACCTGAAATGTAGAATTTCCATAGCGTCTTCGGGAGTGTTCCAAAAGAATTTAAATTCTTTCCCTTTTTTCACCTGGATTCTTCCATCAAGGCTGGCTGAAGATCTCAAAATGGTTGACCATTTCAAGCCAGCATTCCCAAGAATGCCTACAGTTCCCATCTGGGCAGAAATCTGTAGGATAACACTGCCAAAATACAGAGAGAAGAAGAGATTTCATTGTAAGAGTTTGATATAGAGTTTAAACGTCTTTTTAAAAAAATGTTTTTAGACGGCTGATGGAGTCTCAAGTCTTTGAGATAATTTCTCTTCAACCCTTCTACAGGCAGTCCTCAACTTATAACCACAACTGAGCCCAAATTTTCTGTGGCTAAGTGAGACAGTTGTTAAGCGAGTTTTGCCCCATTATATGACCTTCTTTGCCACATTTGTTCAGCAAATGACGGCAGCTGTTAAGTTAGTAACATGGTTGTAAAATGAATCTGGCTTCTATATTGATTTTGCTTGTCAGAAGGTCACAAAAAGTGATCATAGGACTTTGGAATACTGCAACAGTCATAAATAAATAAATATGAAGCAGTTGCCAAGTATTTATGGAGATTCTCAGTCATCATTGTTGTCTCCCAAAGGTGCTTTTTAAATGAAGCAACTGGACTTTCTGGGTTTTCTTTTGAAGACGTTTCGCTTCTCACCCAAGAAGCTTCTTCCGTTCTGACTGGATGGATGGCGGGGAAGGGAAGGGTTGATCCTCCTTGCAGACAGCTGGTCATTTGCATTTGCATCACATGACCGTGGGAATGCTGCAACGGTTGGTGCTAAGTGTGAAAAATGGTCCTAAGTCACTTTTTTTTCAGGGCCATTGTGGCTTCGAACGGTCACTAAGCGAGTGGTTGTAAGTTGAAGGCTACCTGTATTGGATTGGAAATAATGCAAAGAATGAAGAAAACCAGCATTTGGAAAGAGAATGCGGCTCTGAAAGCTCACTACCTTGGCTTGAGGTAGCCATTGATGAAAAAATGGTTGTGTTTCTTGAGGTTTGTGTCTCCCCTGGCGGTCAGGTTGACAGCTGCCGAAGCGTTAAAGCCCAGGAGGACAGGAAACCCTGAGATGGTTGGAAACAGCACTTCTTCTGTTGCCAGACTCAATCTTTTAGTCAACTGGACTTCTTGGCCCTGTTGGGAAGTTAGTAAAAATGATGATAAGTCAACTGACTCGTGGCCGGGGCTCATGAATCGGCATGAAACAATAGAATACCAATTCTTTAGCCTGACTTGGAGTTATTTTCTCTACTATAGGTACGGGTGCTGGAAGTGGGGAAGCAGAGTGGAAGGAACCTTCTCAAGAAGTTGGGTGGTTGTCCTACTGAACTTTCCTAACTGTGCCGGGGGACCTGGAGATCGCCATTTAGAAATGATCGCACTAATCACGGTTCTCCTACCTTCAACATCTTCATCGTTAACTCTGCCAGGTTCAAATAGTGATGTTTGGCTTGGCTTCTGAGATCGCCACAGTCAAGAATCATCAGCTCATTTCCAAAGATTTTGAGACTAACTTTGCATTTGGGCTTCTTCTTTTTCCCCATTTTTTGGGTGAACTGAAGCATAAGCAGAAAAAAAGAAAGAGAGAGAGAGAGAGAGAGAGAGAGAGAGAGAGAGAGAGAGAGAAGAGGTGACCACATCTAACACAGTTGCAAAATAATATAGTCTGAAACAAAGTCCAACACTTTGATGCCATCGGGGTGTCAAACTACGACTACAGGATATCAAGAGCCAGCCAGAGGCAGCTATTACGGAGCTGGTAACTGACTGCTATCAAGGCTCAGTGGAGACATGATAGCGGTTTTCCAATACTTGAAGGGCTGTCATAGGAAAAAGGGCATCAATTTATTCTCCGTAGCACGTGAGAGCAGGACAAGAAGCAATGGTTGGAAACTTATCCGAGCCAGTGAGCTTCTGCATGGAAATTGTGTGCTTTCTGCAAAGATATGGGCCTTCTATAAAAAACAACAACAACACTATTTAATCAAAACCATGCTGGATCAGACCAAGGATGGACAGTCAAATGCTATGGTCAAGATAACCGTAGATCTCTTTTTGTTGTTTTCCAGCTTCAGAGCTATAGAAGTAGAATATAGTCATCCTACCTATTAGGAGTCCTGTCTGACATCTTCTTGAATTTTTCCTCCTCTCCTTTGATGTGAAATAACCTAATCTAGGAGCTACTCAGACATGGGAACCCTTCCAACACAATCCTTGTGCAGATATAAGTGATCCTGAATGGAAAAAGCGAATATCTATACTTAACACATTAGCATACCTTTTTCACGAAATCATTAATCTTATGGTATTGTCCACGTGGACAATCACTTTCTGCTCTCAGTGCAGTTTTATTTCCTTTAGGTAGGTGACTTTTCAAATTGAATTGCTTGGATGATGGCTTATTTTGAGGAATCTTGTTCACCATCTCCTTTGGAGATTCTGGCTTAACATGCCTTCCATTGGTGTCTTGAAAGTCAAAAAATGTCCGGACAATATCTTCCATATTCTCCAATCTGACTCCAACCTAAAAAAAATTATAAATGGTTGTATGATATTTAGAAGGCCACAAGCTCAGACATTCTGCTACCTGAACTGAAGGACCATGTTGGCTCCCATCTTAAAACCCTAAATGCTTGGTAGACCAGTTACCTGATTGCTTGCTTCCATATTTTGCCATTGAGGTTCTATAACCTTTCCTAGCTGACCTCATTGAATGAGGAGGACCATCAATGAAAGGGTTTATTCAATAGTTATGTGACATTGGTTGAATGCTTTTCTTTCAGCACTAGAGGAGGATATTTTTATTTTCTCAAGCATTTTAGGAAACCTTTAGAACGATTGAAAAACAATTTCAGTAGTTTTTATAGTTAATCTGATTTTATGCTTCATGTTTATTATTATCATCAGTACACAAATTACTATAATCGGTACTCATTTGTCTTTTGGTGCTGTGATTATCACTTTATATTGGCTAGTATGATATTTTATATGGAAGTGTTGACTGATAATTGTTCAGGAGACAGCTGCATAAATAAACACTTGTCATACACCCATTACCGACAAGAACTCTCTCTTTGCCTGATAGCAATAGCAATAGCATTTAGACTTATATACCGCTTCACAGTGCTTTACAGCCCTCTCTAAGTGTTTTACAGAGTCAGCCTCTTGCCCCCAACAACCTGGGTCCTCATTTTACTGACCTTGGAAGGATGGAAGGCTGAGTCAACCTGGAGCCAGTGAGATTCGAACTGCCAAACTTCTGGGCAGCGGCAGTCAGCAGAAGCCTGCAATACTGCATTCTAACCACTACGCCACTGAGGCTCTTCTGATCACAGAAGAGCTGATGAAAATAAATTATGAAAAGTTCTGCCTTATTTAAATCAGTGCCAGTGGGAAGACGTTTAGTTGCTGGAATTCTTGCCAACTGTCAATTCATCTTGTTAGGAAGTCTCTGTTATGAGTCTAGCCTAGGAGAAGAAATTACTCTTGACCTGAATTCATGGACTTTATTTATTTATGAAAATTTGTATGGCTGTTCATTTACTCTCTGTGACTCTGGGTGGCTTACAATAAATTTTCAATACATCCATATGTAGTCAGAAAACTAATTTTCCAGCTTTTGGAAATCAACCACAGCAAAACGCAAGATAGACTCAGACTGAAATGCTGCATTCTAATTCCGCATATGTAAGATGGAACTGGTTGATGGAATCTTGCTTCACTATTGAAAATAAGGCAGACTTTTCTACTCTCTCTGAAGAAAGGGAAGTAGCTACGATTGTGAAAGCTTTTGATGTCTATAGGGTAGGAGCCAACCAACTGCTGTTGGTTCCTGCTTATCTAGAGGGACATCAGCCTGGGGATTCTGGTGACCTGACTTGGGAGAAAGAAGTTTCGTCTGTTCCTAAGAATACAAATCTGGATTCCTGGAGGTGTCAAATTTAACCGCAGCATTACACCTAATAATTGGTTTGTGTGTCTTTCAGTTCACTTGCCTCTAAGAGGTTGATAGCCCGTCCCAGCAGATGGAGTGTGAAATTGGTCAGGATCAAACGTGGGATAAAAGAAGCAGGCGAGAAGATGACCTGAGCCTCAGCATTCCCACTGGCCATCGCTGGAATGGAAAGAGTTCCCAAAAATACTTCAGTTAGAAGAAAAACTTGTCTTATTGAAGTGTCCAACTGTGTATACAACACAAATATATACCTGCCCTTAGTGTCCTGATCAGTGCAAGACACATGACAGATCAGGACATCATGGCAGCGAGACAGAACACAATTAATGTTGCGAGTTTCTGGGCAGGATTTGTTTAACTTGTACATATTTTAATCTTTATTTTATATTTGACATTGCACAGTATGCCCTATTTTAATTGTGATGCTTCTGACACAATTGATTATACAGGTTCACATTTCAGATATGTGATTGTTAAGTGACTGTATTTTCTACACCGGTAGAAAATACCTGTATTTAAAAAGGTTCTAAACATTAAGAAATAACTTTCAGATTCTATAGACATGATGACCACATTTTTTTATAAAACGAAAAAAGCTCTACAGATAATTTCAGATGTCTGAAGATATGTGATTCAAGGCAGAGCTCAAACAGTCAATTATTGCTCATTGTGTATTGCCCAAGGTTTAAGAGTTAATGCATAAAAACCCAAGGACGTAATATTCATTCATTCATTCATTCATTCATTCATTCATTCATTCATTCATTTATTCATTCATTCATTCTTTTTAAAGCATGGTGCTTAATGCATTTAGCTACCTGAGTGGAAGGTAACATCTGTGTAAGAAGAAAATTTCCATGTTTCCCAATCAAATTCCTTGAGAATGATGTCTTCAGGGAGAGAGTTCCTAAGATGTTGTTTTAGTGGGTCTTCTGTTCTTAAGAGCTCAGAAAGATGACTCCAGACAAAAGAGCCCACTCAATATATATATATATACAGACACACACACACAAACAACAAAAAAAGCTCAATTATTTGAAAGCTAAACCTGGTGTGGAATACAGCAAAATTCCCCCTAACTTGACCTCAGAGATGCTGGATTATTATAGTTACTTTCATCTTGCAAAAATATAAACTGTTATGACCAGATTCTTAAATCAGAATAATCCATCATGTACTTTGATTAACTGAGGTTGAATATTCAGGGCAAACTTAGGCACTGTTCCTCATCAACCATAGTGTGTGGTTTTCTGTACTAAGTAAAGCCAACAAATTGCAGTTTATTCAATCAATTGTTTAATCAAACTGAGGTGTAACAAAGATAGGTGAATAGGCCTATAATCTATCTGGAGTTGTTTTGTGCATTATCGTTCTAAGCATGTCTTTCTAGAAGTAGTGTCCCATTGAGTTCAGTGGCACTTTCCCCCAATTAAATACTGATATCTTTGCAGCTTAAATAAGGCAATTGTGTATTTATTCATAAATAAGTCCCTTTGAAGCTTGTAACCAAATTCTTGCACTTAGGATGACAGCCAATTCTTCCAGAGGTGTGGAATATCTAGGGAAAGACCTCCTCTTACCTTGGCTGGATTGCTCCTCCTGCAAAGTCCATTTAATGTGATTAAATAAGTCTTTGCTAGGACATTTCATGGCCATAAGATACGAAGCAATTCTGATCTCAACATTCTCATCGTAGGTTTGAAACAGTTGGGCCAACACAGCACGCTAACATGAAAAAATATAGGGTAAAGATACAGTTTATCAAATGTTGGTCACATCCGTTCATATCTCATTCCAATGTCCCAAGAATCTCGTTAACAATAGATGAGCTTTAGTACAAGATTTTGCTAAGGCTTGATATTCAAATGTGAATGGTTCCTATTTTCTGCAGAAGAAACCAACTACTGGGTGTTGGTCAAGCAGCCATTGTGAACTCCGTATTTCATAACATGCCATTAAAGCATACAGGCTAACTATTGTCTGAAAAATCAATCATGCCTTTGTAAGAGATTTGAGGTGGGAAAATCCTAGCTTTTAAAGTATGGCCTGCAAATTTAAAATTTCAAGTAAAGTATTTAAAGTAAAGTAGGGAAATGATAGTAAGATGGTAAGGTAAGGTAAAGTAAGGCAAGGTAATATAAGAGAGAAGAGATGATAAGAGAGGAGAAAGAAGAGAGGAGAGGAAGAGAAGTTAACCAATATATAGTGCAACTACACTTAGAATATTGCACTCAATTCTGCTCACATCAAAACAGTGTTCTAGAACTGGAAAAGATTAAGGGAGGATTATATTTATGCAGAGATAGAATCCACTTTCCCTCTGAGGAAAGTTTATAATAACTTGGTTTACCTATCAGCTAAACTCTAAGGATTTGGGCATTCACTGTGGAAATCTAAACATTGGGGTCTGAAAATCATGGCTTATGTCTATGTCCAATTTGAGTCCTTATTATCTAACAATCAAACCACGAATGGCTTCTTAAAGAACCGTCATTAAGATAGCCATTGTTACCAATGTAGCATTTTAGCTCAAATCAAAAGCTAGTGAAGAAAGTAAAGCAATGCAGTTGGAACCCACTTTCATAATACTAGATCCCAGGATCATCCAATGAATAGGAAGAGAGTTGGATCTTGTGGCCGTATATTCAGATCCATCAGTCATGTCTCTAACACCTAATTTGCTCCTTTTTTTCTCTACCACACTGATGGTATATTTTGTTGAAAATGGGATAGGCAATCAACTCTGCATCACCTACATTGGCTGCACAGGGGATGCGCCGGAAAGCTTCAATGGCTGCCAGCCGGATTTCAGTAGGGTTGGTTTTCAGCACCGCACAGGAACTCAAGAGTGTTGTCAAAGATGTGGCTGCCAGCCCTGCATTTCCAATCGCATTTAAGATCAGTTCCATCTGAGAAGCCAAAGTGAAGTTGAGTGAGACATCCCGCAAAGAAATCTGGAAGGATAACTGCCCTCAAAAAAAAAGACGACTCGGTTTTCTTCATCTTTAGCCAAACAGAAGACTCTACCTGAGCAGTTCCCTCCGGTCTGGACCCGGTACATTTTCTTCCTAAGTGTCTTCCCAGGATTTTCATAATCCTCAGTACTGCTGGTTCTTGGCCACAGTTGGTTTTTCTGGAGCAGAAGTGATGCAGCAAAGATGTTAACCCCAAGAACAACATTTGCCGTTCTTTGGGTAACTCCAACAGAGGCTGAACAAGAGAGATAGGAAAATAAATACATTATATTATATAATTGGGGGAGGGGATCAAGTTAGATTAAGATAGACCTGGAGATAAATGTAATGAAGAACCTCAAGAGAGAATCTGGAGAGCATGGCAGATCAAGTACTGGGTTGTATAGACCAATGGTGGGACCTAAAGGAAGGCATCTGATGCCAGACTTAATCAATTCTAAAGATTTGGAGGGACCCAGGAGCTGAACCAAAATGTCTCTATTTTTTATCTCCTTTCCTTAAGTTTGAGCCTTGGTACTTTTGACATACAGACTAAAGTTCTGATTCTCAAATTGATTTTCTCTTTATATATTTATTTTTCAAACGTATATCTGCACACTCCTGACGAAGCTAGCTGATAGGGGTTCACAACATTAGACAACCAGGAAACAACATTAAAACAACAAACCTATCAATAATCAGCAAGAAAACCAATCGTATTACATTTAAAAATAGCCATATGTTCAAATATGTGAGTTTTAGGAAACGAATACCAGCTGATAAACACAGGTGTACAGTGATAAAAGTTGACATACAAAATATCTACAGGACATTGTATTGCTTGTTCCTTGTATAAATAATCATATACATTCTGTACTGTACCAACGACTAGGTTTTCCGATAAAGTTAAACCATATGTCCTGTTTAAGATATACAGTATACTAGGTAAATCATTCAGTATGTCTCAACCGGCCGGCCAGCCAGCCGGCCAACCAACTGACCAACTGATCAACTGACCAACCGACCAACCAACCAACTAGCTAACCAACCAACCGGCCAACCAACTTTATTGTGGATTGAGATGGTCATCTGGTTCATACAACAACATGTGATTTTCCTGATGATTCTGGTTTACCCATTTTGGTTTCTAGACCCTGGTTTTTTTTTAGATTCGCCTTTTATGTGAATACAGCTGGTACATCTACACAAGCAGCCACCATCAAACCATCCATTATCCTGCTTACAGCTAAAGCATCAATCATGCCTGCAGTGGGCTCTGGGATGAAGGCGAGGGACCTCAGGAAACTCTCCGTGCGGTCCTCTTCTACTTCTTGCAAAATAATCAGCTTTTTCATCAGGATGATGCAGGGTTCAGTTGCACAAGAGGGAAGAGCATCCAAGAGAGGCCGCCTGAAAGAAATGCGAGAGCGGTAACACAACTGAGCATGTAAAGAATGGACACTTTGCTAGGTTGGTTGTTAGGTGGAGACTGATAGATTGATAGGCCGGTTGAGAGTTGAGACTCATAAATGGAGATTCATAAGGTGATTGATAGGTTGAGATTCATAGACTGAGCTGGAATCCTGATAAATCTATGGGACATAAATGTTATTGTAAACTGCCCAAAGTGAGATGGGTGGTATAGAAATTTAATAAATAAAATAAAAAATAGAAATAAACTCAGCCCTAAGATAGGCAGATGGCTGATCTAGATAAGTTAGCCTTGTAAGAAGGCAAAGGGTGTTTTCTCCCATCCATGAATTCTACATTGTTGATTAGCCCCAGCTGGATTCTTACAACTAAGAAAACTCAATTCCCCCAGAGGCTCATTTGATTTATTAAAAGGAAAGTGGGATGTTACAGAAACTGGAAAGTGGATGTGTATATATATTGGCCACCATTTATCATGAGGATGTAAAGTCTGATCCTCTTTGATCCTCTTTCTGACTGTCTCTTGACTTCAAGAAGTCAAGAGCCGTTCAGAAAAGATAAATCCATTGGTTGTTATTAGCAATCTTTTGCAAGCATCCATTTTTGTTTTCAGAAATCCATCCCACCGAGGCCAAAAGATTTGATATAACAGAAATAATTCAATTATCTCCTCCTGGGGCTTAGGAGTTTTTTTTTTCCATGAAATTCCACTAAATAGATCTCTCAGTAAGATGAAACCAAATTCCTCTGGGGACAAACACAGCCATCTATTGCTTAGGAGGAAAGGCAGCTCTGAGCACTAGGCTTGGCCTAAAGAGCATGAAAGGATCTATCCAACTCTCTCACTCTGTGTGTCTGAACATATCTGGAAGTGTTCTTGACACAGGATTAGATGAATCTCTTTTGCATCAATAGGTAGAGTACCTATTGCCCTAAGTGTAAACGCCCATCTAGGTGGAACAGAGTGAGAGATCTTGGAGTTGACTTAAGTCCTCATTAAATGTTCCAAATGTTGCTTTGTGAGCTACTTCTGGGCTCAAAGTTAGCCACCTTACCAGTTATCTTGACATTTGGAAGAAGGACTCTTCCACAGGTCCATCAAGGCGTCAGTGGAGACCTGCCGAAGTGCAAACACCAAATTCAGGAATAGATCTGTAGGCTGCAGAGAAAAAGAGGAGCTGGATTAAGGTTTATACATTTAAAAATCAATAGTCTGGAAAATATCTCCCAGTACCAAATTGGATGAAATGCAAAATATCATAACCATGTGTTGGAAAGGATTACTTATGGTCAAGGTGGTAGATAAGAGTCAACAGAATCCAAGGTAGGCTGGACATACATAGATCTCTTGTGGGCATGGCATGCTTGACCCCTCCCTTGGGTTCAGCTTGGTCATCTCCTACATGCCTCCAGGTTCTGCCACTCTTCTCCTACACTTGATGATATATCATCAGCCCATTAAAAGGTGACTTAAGAGGGCACCAGAGAACAAATATAAGCTTTATGGATTCTTGTCATTAAGCTATGTATCACTGATGCTTTTCTACGGCATCAGCAATTAAAAAAGAAGAAGTGAACCCAAAATCTTGTCCCTTTTGAGGGGAATCTGACTCAGAGGGAGTTCCCATCCCCCAAGCCAACTCTTTCTTTCTTTCCTATCTCCCTTTTCTATAGCTTCCTCTTTCTCCCTGACAGCCTCCAAGCCTTTTGCTCAATTCACAGCCCATTATTTAATCAGCATTTACATTCCATCTGATCCTACAATGGGTGGGCAGCAACTCTATAGAGGCTCCCCTGTGAGTGACAAGCATTTCCTCCTCTGTTTTCAATGGGGACCAGGGAGATTCCCCCCAAGCTTCTTTCATTCTGACTTTGCTTCCCTGAATGGCATGTATAATCTCATCCCATCTGAAAGCAAAAATAATAGCAGGGGACAAGGGAGGCTATGCCTGGCTACTAAAGACGGGGTTTCCAAGGCAATCTTGTGGACAATTCCCATAAGCCTCTTTCTAAAGAAGAGGATTTTTTTTTAAAGGATGCAGATTTGGAGATAAGGAGAGAAAGTTGGAGCACAGAATATAACACAAATGGCCTACAAGATGTGGTCAGCACAGGACATAGGGAAAATATAGGTAGTTCTCAACTTACAACAGTTTGCTTAGAGACCGTTCAAAGTTACAACAGCACTGAAAAAAGCAACGTATGGCCATTTTCATGCTTACCACCATGGCCACATTCCCATGATCCCCTAATCAAAATTGAGACAGCGACACATGTTCTATCATGTCAGAGCACTGTTTAACAGTGTCATCTAGTTTAGATCATCTTCAGCATGCTATCGTATTGAGACATCCATCGAGTGAGCAGTTTATGAAC
The DNA here is from genome assembly GCA_032468155.1 of Oxyrhabdium leporinum. Taxonomy (NCBI): domain Eukaryota; kingdom Metazoa; phylum Chordata; class Lepidosauria; order Squamata; family Cyclocoridae; genus Oxyrhabdium; species Oxyrhabdium leporinum. Next base: position 81,092 of record JANHFL010002652.1, on the reverse strand, counting down.
CAATAGTTTTTCTTCCAGTCTCAGACAACTTTGGCCCTTCAAATATCATGAGAACATGTATAAGGATGAATTCTTTAAAAATGTAAGAGGTTGGCATTCTTGGCAGAGATCTGCTGAAGAGATCTGGGATTGCCTATTAAATTGTTGGCATATGCAGTGGAGAGAACTTCTGCCCAACCTATTTTATTTTACTTGGAAAAGGATGAAGGCAATCTTGAAGGTGTGACAAGTACTCTAGAGTTGGGGTGCTCTGTATGGCCAATCATGGTAATTCAATGCTACCTCGGTATCTGTGGTAGGTTTCGTGCAGAGCTTCTGAAGAACATTAGCTACTTCCTTCATTTCCTCCTCTTTGGACAATGGTGCCATTTTCTCTTTTTCATAGAGCAGGCTGCTTTCATAGATGTCACTAGTGGTTACTAGAGAAATGAAGCCAGCATTATATTACAGATATAGGAAATACACAGAAAGCATCATTCAAAGATGTTTCCTAATATGGAATAATAAGTTCCATTCTTCTTCCTCGGTGAACGGAAGTACTGAACCTAATTTATTTTGGGATCCAAGGAGAAGCAGCATCTGCTAACAACTGTCCAGAAACAGTGAATTAAAGCAGTAACAAGTCACTGTTCTTTGGCTCTACCCAATAGTAGGGTTGGCCATGCAACAGTCATCCCATTAATTTGTTCTTGCCTGGAGGCATCAACCAACCTTTTTCCTGGGATATACTATGAGCTTCAGTTCGGAACAGCTTCAAGTCTGTCCGAGTTTGCATCTTCATTCCACTGCCCTTCCTTGCAGGAGGTGTAACAAGATGGGACTCCATACATTTGATTTCTGCAAGGATCCCTTTCTCCTCAAGTCTCTGGACACATTCAAGTTTGGAAGACAGAAGCTGCTCCTGGAAGTGAAGCAGACACTCGTGATCGAGTGGATCAGTCATGAAGATCTAATCAAAGCCATTTCAACTTAAAATGGAAGCCAATTATATTTCATTTAGTGATGCTATTTCTAACTGGCATCATAATTGCTAAAAACCACCCCAAAGCAGGACATAAAGGGGAAAAAAAATTACAAGTTACCAATGCATTGGGAAGAGCCACAGATCTCAGAGAAGTAAATCCAGAAAAACGATGACAACACAAGTTGAAATTTTTCATCTTCAGAAGGACTGTACCTTTCTGTTGGTACTGAGTGGGACATTTCCCTGAAATATCCACCTGAAGTAACAATAGGTAAGATAATAATAAAATGAATAGAACAGAACTGGAAGGGATCTTGGAGGTCTTCTAGTCCAGCCCCCTGCTCAAGCAGAAGTCCCTATACCATTTCAGACATGGCTGTCCAAAGTCAGGATCACTGTCCTTAGTTACTCAAAATGTAATTCTAACCCATAGCTAGCCTTAATAGCTAACTTAAATAAACTGTTTATTTATTTAACAGAAATAAAGGAGATAGGTGAGAAATGACACTAAAATGGTATCACAGAAATGAGACACTTCTGGGCCATAGACTTCATTCAGTTTGTCAGGTTGACTAATCTGAGTTATCGTTCACTGTCCTGGCCTGGTTGTGTCCCATCAGACTATCAATGTGTCACACTTATTGACATTGTAATTGGGATGTTACATTGGTTTGTTCACTCGGTGCCTTCCCCTTTCTACATTTTTTTAGAAGCTGAGATATAAACAGTGACAACAACGGGGCATAGGAGTATGGGGTTACCAAATTCACAATGCACAGCCTTATGAATGGGCTAAACTCAGCGTTGTGATCTAAAGAGCTTCACCTCTTCCACACTGTTGTTGGCAGTGGCTCCCAATGATGATGTCTGGAGAGCGCTCAGGATACCCCGTTTGATGTTTAGAGCCCAGGTTGACTCATTCTTCTCGGGAAAGATCTTCAGAACTTTCCCATTGTGAAAACAAAACCACAGTGGGTATCGCTCCAAAATTTCCCTAGAAGACAACAAGAAGGAGATTTTGTAAGCTAAGGAAATGTGCGTACACTGAAGAACGTGAAGACCTAACCCTCTGGAGAAGTCTACAATGCTGGAGAAGGAAAGAGAAGAAGAGGATGACCAACAGCAAGGGGATGAACTCAATTACAGTGTGTCATTGGAAGACCTGAAGGGCTAGCTCAGGGGCAGATGGTTATGGAGAAAACCTATCTACTGGGCCTTTAAGAATTGACATCAGTTTGATAGTACATAATCAATCAATCAATCAATTAATCAATGCAAAAACGTAGTTCTCTGCAGAAGGCTGAAATACTGGGAAAGGTGGAAGGAAAGAGAAGAGGTTGACCAGCAGCAAGATGGGTGGACTTAGTTATAGTGGTGATGGAGGCACTGTGGGAAGGCTGGAATCCTAAAGTAGCATTCTACTTAGTAAATTCCTGCTCATCTTGCTCAAAAGTTGTTTTCTTGGACCCAGAGCTGTTTTACCTTAAACTGTCATTTTCATTCATCAACTTCACCTCAGATTCAAAGATGGTTTTGATCTGTACTCCTTGCAACTAGGGACAAGAACAGATGTCAACACAATGTAGTTCTCAAATGGCGATAGATAGATAGATAGATAGATAGATAGATAGATAGATAGATAGATAGATAGATAGATAGATAGATAGATAGAT
>JANHFL010002652.1:61007-78355 GCA_032468155.1 Oxyrhabdium leporinum | reverse complement strand
AGATAGATAGATAGATAGATAGATAGATAGATAGATAGATAGATAGATAGATAGATAGATAGATAGATGATAGGTAGTTAAATGATAGGTAGACAGACAATAAATGGCCTAGGATGGATGGATGGATGAATGAGAAGAGGGAGAGAGAGAGAAAGAGAACCTAGGATGAAGGAATGGATGGATAGGTGGGTGGGTGCGTGGGTAGATAGACAGATGGAAGCTCAAGAATATGAAGAAAACAGTAAATAGAGCAATTTCTGAGTCAGACTTGAATTCAAAGAAGATCTGCACTTATTGTATGATGATTTTAGGGTTTTTAATATACACATGCACTTGCCCTGCCCCCATTGCTTTTATTTCTAGGGAAGAAAACTAATGCACCCTTGAATGATCCAACCCACTAGAATGTCCTACTCACTTTTAAAATTTGATGACAATTTGCCAATACTTCGATCACAACTTTACTTTCTAGGGTGATGCCACTTCTCTGGTAGGCCCTTCCTTGAAGGAACGTAGTGGTAGATGTTGAGTAGCTATAGCTGAACCTAGATCCCATGGGAACAGTTGGTGTGCTAAAACCTGTGAAATCAAAGCAAGCTTTTGAGACAGTTTCTTGATGGTACCCAGTTGTTTAAAGCAGCTTTGGAGGAAATCCTTTAGGTGGATGTAATAATTAGTCCAAAATGGAATTCATTGTAGGAATGTATTTCTGTGCAACAACTACAGTAGTATTCAGCCAGTAGATGACAGTGTTTACAAGTTTGGATCAATGGTATATACTCTATGCTCTGTTGTTCTAAGTAAAGTTTCCTGTTTCCTGTTACAATAAAACAGTTAAGCAGTAAAGCACATGGTGACTGTACTCTTTGTTTGCTCTTTAGTGCTATATATAAACAGAATTTCTAACACCATACGGTAGGGCATTAGAAAATATTAGATAGAGAACTTTTGCAAGACTTCCTGAGTGTCCACAGGACAGGGTCAAAAAGTGAAGATGGCAGCTATGAAGATGCAAATCTCCACCCATTTTTATTGCATTGTTAATTTCTAAATATTTCAATAATAATTTTTGAAATGGGGCATTAGAGTGGACTGCCTTGGGAGTGCAAACACCAGTGGAAATATGATGTTCTGATAGTTTAGAGACAGAGAAGGCATCCTACATTCCTGGGATCTTATTTTATGAAGTCCTTAGCAAGCTATCAACTCGGGAGAAGAAAACAGATGGGGTGCCCACCGAAGGTTGGCATTGGTCCCATCCATTTCTTTCTTCAAACCAACCCATCATGGTTCAAACCCATCATCCTTCAAGGTGTTAACATGTCTAATGCTTCTTTATTTCAACTAAAGGTTTAGTTCTTAAACGGACAGCACAAATTCAGACGGTGGATATTTGGATTAACCAGTGAATGGACATGGGAAGGGGCGAGCAGATTAATATCCCTTACATTTGGCTGTTTTCTTACTAAGAATTTGCTTCATCATCTTACCTGCACACTGAGACGAACAAGAGTATTTGTGCCTGAAATTTTCTGGGTCTCCTGTAACGACAAACCAAAAGCATTTGCAAGACAGCCAGGGTGTTTTCTGACTTGGCTGTTTATTTATCATAGGTCTAGGAAAACATTCAAGGAGCAACACAGCATTTCCAGAAAGTCATGCCGGTTGTCTTGGAAACCACCACGTTTACGCAAGGACGGGGTGAATGGATTCAGGAGCGGGCGAAAGAGCTCAGTTTTGAGAACAAGCGTCTCTTGTAGCAGAACTGGCTCCCAGCTTCAAGGCCAGAAGGATTAAGGCATCAACCACTTGTCTGATTAACCTTGGATGGGATCCAAGGCCTCACCTCCACTCTAAATATATCATCCGCTGGAGGGCTTCACATCGGGAAACTACAGTCTATGTGAATTTTAGGCAGTAAAGATGAACATTGCTGGTGGAATTTGAATGATTATGGAGGCATAGATGTCTGCGGTTCCCCCCAAGACTCTGAACCCAATGACTTCAATTTATCCCAAGCTACATTTTTAATCTACTAATCCACCTAGATGCTACTGTTTCCCATTAAGTGTTGAAAACGCAGAAGTAATGTTTCTCCATAAACAGGAATATTTGCTGAATAGGGAGGTGAGGAGAATAGCTCTTTATTCATAACGCCAGCCAGTTTTCTCAGTTCATCTAAGAATAAACATCCCTCTGATATATATATCATATATATATATTAGGTCTACTTTATTAGGTCTACTTTATTATTGGGTTCTAGAACAGTGCTTCCAGCCACAGCAACTTCAAGACATGGTGCACGTCAATTCCCAGAATTCTCCAACCAACGTGCATCCATGATACTTGGGAAATTCAGGGAGTTGAAGTTCCTGTATGCGGTTTGGAGAAGGCTTATCACTGATATAGCTGAGAAACCCTACCATTATTTTTGAAGTAAAACTTTAAGAGATCGTATCAAATTTCTGAGGAGACATTTTCCGACAGTGGGAGCAGCTAAGCAATGGAACCACTTGCCCCCTGGAGCTGTGGGTGTTCGATCACTAGAGGTTTTCAAGGAAAGATTGGACCACCATTTGACTGAGGCGATATAAGAACTCATGCCTGGGGCAGCAGGTTGGACTAGAAGACCTCCAAGGTCCCTCCCAGCCCTATGTTTCTATGATATCCACCTTCCCAGAAAGCAGTAACTCTTCTTAGTGCAGTTAGTCCTCTACTTACAACCACAACTGAGCCCAAAATTTCTATTGCTAAGTGAGACAGGTATTATAGTGGGGTTTGCCCCGTTTTACAACCTTCCTCGTCATGGTTGTTAAGTGAATCGGCGCCATTTTAAGTGAGTAACCTGGCCGTTAAGTGAATCTGTCTTCCCCCGTTGACTTTGCTTGTCGGAAGGTCGCAAAAGGGGATCGCATGATCCCCAGGACGCTGCAACCATCATGAATACGAGTCAGTGGCCAAGCGTCTGAATTTTGCTCCCGTGACCATGGAGATGCTGCAACGGTCATAAGCGTGAAACAATGTCAGCTTTTTCAGTGACGTTGCAATTTCGAGCGCTCGATAAATGAACTGTTGTAAGTCGTGGACTATCTGTATAGGTTCGCGGCAAGGGAAAAGTCGGAAAATGGGAAAGCAGAGGTGGAGAAGAGAAAGGGCTGATATTGTGGGAGGCAGATCCAGATGCTGAAATTCTGAACAGGAGCCCTGTTGTTCGGTGGCTGTAGTCAGAATGTTTTGGTCTGCCCATTCCCTCCTCAGCCTCTTTCCTGCAGCCTCAAGAAAACCTTTTAAGTTTTGTTTATATCTATTGGGAGAAAAAGATCTCTGTGTACTCAATAAAATAAGAGAACCAGGGTGGATTGTAAAATCATGGGAGAAACCTTCCAACTACAGGCAGGAAGGGCATCTTTTGTTCCGATCCAGATGTTCTTCTCCTGATTCCACCCCATTTCTGCATTCTGACAACCCTCTTTATCCCCAAACATAAATTCTCTCCGAAGTTTAACAAGTGCTGAAAACTGTTTTGTTGCAAAATTTGAAGGAGGAAAAAAAAACAACCATCTGGGGGAAAAATTAAATCCTACCCTGTGTGTTCCTTCCAGGAGACACAATTAAGAGCCTTTTTAACTGCCAGTTTGTGAAAATCCAGTTTTTGCAACATCTGCGTTGACAAAACAATTTATTCAAGTCAGATTCTCTCCTGGTTTTGTTTCCTCCCGCCCCAGCTTAAATTCAGCTTGTCCTGCTGCTGTATCAGGTTGAGCTTTCCTTAATGCTCGGGAGAGACCTTTAAAAATGTTTTCCCCAAAGTTCATACCAAAATAAGCATGCAAGCACTCTGGCTAATATACGTTTCCTTGAATGCTATTTTGCACACAAATATGCAGTGTTCCCACCCGCTTAAATACCCTGAATTTTGAACAACCCTTCCTAATATACATGTTTAAGAAAGCTCTTTTCTATACAAATTTTGTACTTCTTTTTGTTTTGTATTTTTTATTAGACTTTTTGGATACAATAAATGTATGCAAAATAAAATAGTGAGGAAAAAAAAAGGAATGAAAAGAAAACACAGAGTAATGCCTTTTGCTGTTGTATGGAGTAATTCTCATCTCATCCCCCCCCCCCAATCCACTCTGGCCCTTTTTAATCACGAAAGTTCAGTCTTCTCTTCTTTCATCAAGGAAAGCCCATGTAAGATTTCCATTTCTTCAAAAAAAAAAGTATTTGGGTCCCGTCCCCCCCAGCCCGGACCAGATAAACGGTCTTCTGTTTTGACTGGTGACCGCTACCAGAATAGCGAGAGAAACATAAACTGCAAAGCCAGATATGTGGCATCTTAGGTAAGATTCAGAAAGCATGGAAGATTTACAAAAGGGGTATTCAAAGCAAAATGAAATCATCTCTCTCTTTCAGAAACCAATCACCTGGCTGGCTTTTGAATCCTTGAAGTTGACAGGTGTGATTTAACTCAACTTTGGCCAACCTTGGTAGCCTATTGCCAGATCCCTCCCATATTAAATATTGCAAAGTCCTCTGTTAAAATAGTACGGCTGGATAAAATCAGATCATAAAATCACTGGGCAAAGGCCCTGAGAAGCGTGTATGCGTGCACACACACACACACACACACAGAGACAGGGTGAGTTTCCACGGCTCCTTCTACTTACGCTTTGAGATGCCACCCACAAGCATGGAGAACAGAATCATCACTTGCTGTAGCTCCATGATTTTGGAAACCAGCTTGGCCTTAGCAAACCCACATCAGACCTCGCCTTTCAGAGGCAGCTGTGATGCAGGAGGGCCGTGAAAGCAGAACCCCCTTTACAAAGAAGGGCTTGAGTATTCCAGCTCTTTTTGCAAGCTGGAGGAGGGGCTGAGGAGGGGTGAGACAGAGAGGGACAGAAAGAAAGAGGGAGAGAGAGGGAGGGAGAGTTGACGATGAGAAGGCATCTCAACTGCCCTGCGCCAGTTGATTTTTGCTTCAATAGAGGATTGCCATCAAGGTTAGATCAAGGTGGGTTTGGGCGCCCACCCTGAGCCACCGTGAGAATATGAGGTGAGGGGACAAAAGCATCTTCTGGAAGGATGAGATCTAATGAGCTTGCAACGTATACGAAAATATACAAAAACGGATCTTGAGATGCTAGAAAGAGTGCAGAGAAGAGCAACGAAGATGATTAAGGGGGTAAAGTCTATGATGAATGGTTGCAGGAATTGGAAATGCCTAGTCTAATGAAAAGAAGGACTAGGAGTGACCTGATAGCAGTGTTCCAATAATTAAGGGGCTGCCACAAAGAAGTGTGTGTGTGTGTGTGTGTGAACCTATTCTCCAAAGCACCTGAAAGCAGGACAAGAAGCAACGGATGGAAGCTCATCAAAGAGAGATCCAACCTAGAATTAAGGAGAAATTTCCTGACAATGAGAACAATTAACCAGTGGAAGGGCTTGCCTCCAGAAATTGTGTGTGTGTTCCATCACTGGAGGCTTTTAAGACGAGACCGGATTTCCACTTGTCTGGAGTGGTAGAGGGTCTCCTGCCCCGAGCAGGGGGTTGGACTAGAAGACCTCCAAGGTTCCCTTCCCACTCTTGTCATTCTGATGTTCTGATCATTTCGACCAGTCTCCTGCAGGATACGAATAGTTGGCTTTGCTTATCAGTTTAGCACGTGCTATTTCTGCCATTGCGTTGCTTTAATTGGGGACAGAGCAGCAGGGCAGCAAAAGAGATTATGAGTAAATGGGTGACATCTTGGACACGATCACGCCAAAACGCAGGCCGTTGCCACGCGTCCGGGCAACCATCTGCGCAGTGTTTTCGGCTGGCAGGGAAGGCGTCAGCGGCAACATCTGTTTGAGCCCGGCGTGGTTCGGCTTGCAGCACGAATCATGGTCAGGGCATGCTGGTTTCAGCATTGTGGTACAGCAAAAGGCCATGCTGAAATTAAGCTGGGAAGGTTCAGATTTCTGCTTTCCATCTGTTCTGCACTTACGCAGCAAGAGAAAGCATCCGTCGTTTCACAAGCCAAGCATTGAGCGCTCCCTGCTCACAGCCAGAAAATTAAGAGAATGTCCTTTTTTTTTTTAAGCGAAGCAGCCATTCAGTCTGTTCTTCCAAATCGGTCACCTCACCAGCCCTGAGTCTGCCACCATTTTGTAGAATCGTCCCTTCTGGATTCTCAGTGCTTCTGGGGTGTCGAATTCTGCCACTTGTCCATTTTCCATCACTAAAATTCTGCAAATATGAGAAACGAGCGAGGTTAGTCTACAAGACCAGTGGATAAAAGCTACCTCGGGGACTCAGTTTCCTTAAGAGATGGCATTCAAGCTTTCTAAGCTCAGAGAAATGGGTGAACTTATTACAGGTAGACGTATGACCACAATTCGGCCCAACATTTCCATCGCTAAGCGAGATAGTTGGTGAGTTTTGCCTCATTTTACAGCCTTTTTCCCACAGTCGTTAAGCGAATCACTGCAGCTGTTATGTCGGTAACATGGTTGTTGAATGAATCTGACTTCCCCATTGACTCTGCTCGTCAGAAGCCGGCTGGGACGGTGGCAAATGGGAATCACATGATTTGAAACATGGCAACTGTCATAATACATGCCAGTTGCCAACCACCTGAATTTTGATCATGTGACTGTGAGAATTTTACAATGGTCATAAATTCAAGTAACTTTTTTTCGGTGCTGTTGCAACTTCAAAAAGTCACTAAACAAATGATTATAATTCAAGGGCTACTTGTACTAGGTAGTACCAGTAATAGATAGAAAGTTGAAGGTGGCTATTGATATTGACTTCTGAGTTGAGTTGAGGATGAACTTATTTTCTGACTTTCCTCCTTTCTGTTCTGCAGCTTGCTCTCTATTTTCGGCCCTTTCACAAATTTATATTCTCCTTTTCCAAAAATACGTTCTGAATGTGTCTCCTGCTATTTTTATCTTTCTGCTCCGATTTCAGATAATATCGCCACATCTCCCTCTGTTTCTTTAGGCCATTTTATCTCTTTTTTTCTATTTTTTTCTATTTATTTGTCTTGGGAATCTTCTTCAAAGCCCTCTCTTACCGGTCAAATTCCATCATAGCATTTAGTCGATGGGCGATGGTCAGAATCGTGCACTCCTTGAAGTGACTCCTTATGGTGGCCTGAATCTGCAGGTCTGTTTCAAGATCCACAGCTGTGGTGGCTTCATCCAGAATCAGGATTTTGGCTTTCCGAAGTAAACCCCGAGCCAGGCAGATGAGCTGCCGTTGACCAACACTGGAAGAAGAATGGTGGGACAATTAAAACTTAAGACCATCCCTGTGTAGTGAATTGGGGAGAGGAATCTGTTGGACCCAATATTTCTGCCTATTGGACACACTTCCATGGATCATGAGAAGGGCTTCATATCACTTGTAGAAGAGGAGGGGAAAAGAGAAGGAGATTCCAGTTGTAAGAACATCTGGAACACTAGGGAGAAACTACTTGAGGTTTTCAGATGTTGAGCTACAATAGCCATATAAATAGGAGGGGTGAGTGGAGCTCAACTATAGCTGAAGGACTAAAAGTTATCCCTCTACTCCATTGTTTCTCAATCTTGGTGATTTTAAATTGTGTGGACTTTGGCTCCCATATTGACCTGATTTCAAAACAATTATTTACAATGCAGATATGGCCTCCAACTGATTTAACCAATCCCCATTTAGTGCATCTGTTTGTAACAGATCCGCACTTCCATCCAGATATCCCTCCCTCTCTGCTCATCCTCTGCCAATACTGAATAAATCTGTTGCATATAAAGTAGTCTGGATGAGACCCGTTAAATTTACATTAATCTGAATTGTATACAATTTGCTGCAATTTATGGCATTTACATAATGATGCCGTTATGCAAATGGCATCAATCACCACAGATGACAACATTTGCGATTCAACCCGAGTGAGGGGTGCCACTTTCCTCAAACAATCTGTTCAATCAAAAGTTCCCCATGCTATTATTTTAAGTGCTTTTTAGGGGTTCTATCTTTGAGGATAACCAAAATGTTAGGGATAAATGTTAGGGCGAATCAGTCAGCTAATCTCCCGTCAATTACAAACCATCTCAAAAGAGTAAACCCAGATCTAAGCAAGGGGGAGCTCATCAGAAACATTGACGAACCCATAACTAACTAAAAAAGAAAAAGAAAAAAACAAAACAAAACAAAAAACCCAAATCACAGCAGGAGATGTTTTTCCTCTTTCCATCTTCGGGTTTGAGTACCTGAGATCTCCACCTCCTTCAGAGCACTCGTACGCCATCTGACCTGGCAAATCTGAAACAAAGGTCTTGAGTTGGGTCTGTTCCAAAGCGGTCCAGATGTCCTCATCTGAGCGTTGATTCAAGGGATCAAGGTTCTCTCTCAAAGAACCCCCAAACAAGACTGGTTCCTGAGCACAGGGGGAGAAGGAACACAAGATATGGAGCCTATTTTCCATAGGACAGGAGCAAAGACCTCTTTGGGGATCCAACAGATGGAGAAAGGTGAACACATGGATTAAACAAGATTGTTAAATGTCTATGGAGATTCTATGGAGTCATCCAGGTCATGGTTGTCCCAAAGGTGCTTTTTCAAGAGGCAACTGGACTTTTTGTGTTTTTGAAGGCATTGGCTCTTCCAATCAGAACTTGGATGAAAAGCAAAACACCTTCAAGGAAAACCAGTTGCCTTTTGAAAAAGCACCTTCGGGACAAAGTTGCTAAAGTATACAGGTATGAGAAGATGCAATCAAGAATGCATATTTGACATTGACTGAGAGGTATTGAAAGAAAAAACATTGGAGAACTGATTTAAGAGGAATATGCGCCCTTGGGTAAATATTTAGTTGCAACTCTCTTTTTGCCTTCTTACACTGACTTGTGTAGGAAGTGAGCAGGCTGAGCCCGAGGGTGGGGTTAAATGTGCCATCAGTTTGGAATCGCTCCACAGCCACAAGAGACCCATGTCCACTCACCATGAATTCCGTTGATCCTCATCTAGTGCCAATTTGGCTTCACCATTAATAGACCATATTCTTATATATGGGTAGCATGTAATACATTTTTAGTGCTTTGAACTCAACTCAACTCAAGTTACTTGTGCCTGACAACTTGGTGTCATTGTGGTGTCCCATGTCCACTCAGACAACATCCTAGAAGATGACCAGATGGACTGCAAACAATCTTGATCCCAACTGAACATCATAGTGAAAGACCGAATGAAACATCGGTGTCTGTTGAAGATATGGCTTCAAGATATGGATATCAACATTATTGGGGTGAATAGAACAATAACAAGTGAAAGTGATAGACTGACTTCATACCTGTGGGACAATCGCAATCTTGCTTCTCAGGTTGTGCAGGCCCATTTGGGCAATGTTCATGCCATCAATCACAATCTCTCCATCAGCAGCTTCCACAAGTCTCAGAAGTCCCATTACAAGAGATGATTTCCCAGCTCCTGTTCTTCCAACGATGCCCACCTACAAGAGAAAAACAGGTTGGAGAAGGAAGGACCACCTGATGGGAAATAAGGAAAGAGAATTACTCTTCCCTATCCTGCTTTCTCAAATCTATAGGAGTCTCTCCTTATTATGTTCTCACCACAACCATCCCATGAGCTTTGCTTAATAAAAATAAATAAAACCGGTTCAAATATACTTATGGACTCACTGGTCCAGTAAGGACTTCCATCTGTATCTCATAGGTCCAAATCCAACAGCTTAATCCCTACCGCATGTTGGATGTTTTAAGGGACCAAACTTTCTAGTGCAAGGAAGAAGACTTTGGACTAGATCTGGGGGTCTCCTAACTTGGCAACGTTAAGCCTTGTGGACCTCAACTCCCAGAATCCTCCCCATGCTGAGGAATTCTGGGAGTTGAAGTCCATAAATCTTACATTTGCGAAGTTTGGAGACCTCTGGACTAGGAGATTTTTCATGCTGGCTGGGGAATTCTGAGAGTTAAACTCAAGACATCTTTGTTGTCCAGGATGAGAAACACTGCTCTGTGATGTCGTACCTTCTCTTGCGGTTTGATCTGTAGGTTGATGTTCTTCAGAGCTAGACTTAATTCGGGCCTGTATCGCAAACTATAGCCTCTGAGTTCAATTGCCCCTTCACTGGGCCAACTGCCACCTTGGAGATTATCATCCAAGGTCCACGGAGCCTGAAAGAGATGCAACAACATTGCTAGCTCATGTTAGCAAATCCCAAGAGAAGCTCAAAGAGGCAAAAGTACAAAAAAGCAAGATATGATTGCAGCCATAAGGACTTAAAACTACTTGGGTTGGGTTGGCTTTTTTTTCAGGAAGGTCAATGACAGACTTGCTTCCGACTCCATGATTGGGATACGTACTACATTGCACTGAACCATAATATCACCTTTTCATTTTGGTGTGCTATGATGCATGAACGGAATTATTCTGATTTGCCAGATAAGGGGTGTCCAGTCATATGCATGACCTTGAGGGATGAAGGGAAAAGATAGCAATAGCATTTAAACTGATATACTGCTTCACAGTGCTTTACAGCCCTCTCTAAGTGGTTTACAGAGTCAGCGTATTGCCCCCAACAATCTGGGTCCTCATTTTACCGACCTTGGAAGGATGGAAGGCTGAGTCAACCTTGAGCCAGTCAGGATCGAACTCCAGATTGTGGGCAGAGTTAAGCCTGCAGTACTGCATTCTAACCACTCTGCCACCAGGGCTCATAGAAGATGCTCCATAGAGAATGATCAGATAAAAGGGATAGGAGACCAAAATTGCTTAACGGGCAAAGAAAGAAACTTAACACCTGTCTAACGTTTCAGACTGTTAAAAGTGACAGCGGGAGATCGGCATTTTCAGACTTGCCGGATTCTGTTAATGCAGGCTTACAACAAAGTAGAATTAGATCATTTAGTGTTTTATTGCTAGTTTATCTGGACTGACAGATAGACAGGTAGGTAGACAGACAGACAGGCAGGTAGGAGATTCAGGATTAACTAAGGAAGTGAGCTGGGCCATTTTGTGAATGAACAAAAGAAAGACTTACCTCTTTGGGGGTCTGTGAATAATCTCTCACTCTTTCCACAGACATGATGTGGTTATTAATTTCCGCTGAGGCGCGCACCAGCCAATTCAAAACGCCAGTGATCTGGCAAAGAAGAAGGGGAATCTATAACCCCAGGACACTGAAAGCTCCTACCAAACCTCAGAAGTTAAATGTGTTGCCTAATGTTCTATTATGCTGCCCACCCCCTGACCTCAAACTCTGCTTTAAAGCTGGATCATCCCTTATTTCGCAACTCCCTTCCAACAGGGACTTGTACCACTTTAAATCAGCAATGAAATAGACCCAATGCACCAGAAGAAACAGGAAGTCAATAGGAAAGGATCAGCTGTGCCCACCAATGTCTTCATCAGTATACATGGATCACCATGTATATATTGCTGAAAAAGGGATGTACTGGTAGTTATGCATTATCCTTACACAGCTATTTTAGAAACTCGGGATTTTGGTGCCCATCAGGCCCTGCCCTGCCACCATTCTCGCTGGAAAGGATTATGGGAGATGGAATCCAAAGCATCGGGAGAGGACTCAGATGCCTTTCCTCACGCTACCTGGTCTTTTAACTGGAGCTACAGAACGTGGAATTTCTACAGGCCAAACCAAGATATTTTGCCGGGCTCATGATTGCAAGCCAAACTCAGTAGAACAGGGGTCTCCAACCTTGACTTGTGAAACTTCAGTTCCCAGAATTCCTCATCTAGACATGCTGGCTGAGAAATTCTGGGAGTTGAAGTCCACAACCCTTAAAGCTGCCGAGGTTGGAGATCCCTGCAGTAGCAGACAGGGTGAAGATGAAAGAGAAGGATGAGGAATTTACAGGTGGTCCTCATCCTATGACCCCAATTAGGGACAGGGATTTCCATGGCTAAGCAAAGCAGTTGCTAAATGAATCGAGCCCAATTTTATGATTTATTTTTTTTAACCATAGCTGTTAAAACAAATCACTGCAGTTGTTAATTGAATTATATGGTCATTAAGGAAATCTGACTTCCACCATTGACTTGGCTTGTTGGAAGCCGGCTGGAAAGGTTGCAAATGGTGATCACATGACCTATCACATTTTGAGCTTACCTGAAGAGCATAGGAGATGGAAAAGCCCACCATGCCAGGACTGAGATGGGGTTTGTACACCACAGCGAGTAAAGCTGCAAAGAAGACAATGGTGTTCCCCAGAAACTCAATGTTGGTGGCAAGCCATCTAGAATAGGAAAAGGGAGAGGGGAGGAGAGGAGGAAGGGAAAAATGGAGAAGGGATGGGGAAGGGAAGGGAAGGGAAGGGAAGGAAGGGAAGGAGGAAGATGGAGAATGGATGGGGAAGGGAACGGAAGGGAAGGAGGAACATGGAGAATGGATGTGGAAGGGAAGGAAGGGAAGGGAAGAAAGGGAAGAAGGAAGCGGAGATGGAGAAGGGAAGGTGGAGAATGGGTGGGGAAGGGAAGGGAAGGGAAAGGAAGAGCAGGGAAGATGGAGAGAAAAGAAGAAAGGAAGGAAAACATTGTTCCAAGTCTAATTAGGCCCAGAGATCTGCCATTGTCACCTTCAACAAGCTGCCTCTGAACATGGTGCTTCCTCCCTTCCAGCCACGGAAAATTGTTTATACCTGTCAGCGATCACTGCGGGGAAAGACATCTTGTGGTTTTCATCTACGTTGACATCATTCTGGATAATAAAACGCTGCTGGACTCTAAATGCACGAAGGAGGCTGCTCCCTTCAAAGGTTTCCGAGATGTTGGAGTAGATGGGCGAGCGGCTTGCGGCTTCCAAGCGTTTCAGCTGGCAGGAGGTGGTGACAAAAAAGACCTGCCCGGAGAAGGGGAGAAAGAAGAGCCTGCTAAAGTGGGAAGTCCACGTTTACTTGACTTCTTGAGTTTGGCTCAGGTTTAGCTGGGTGGCACAAGGGAGGTGGGAGAGTTTGATGCTGCAGCGGAAAGGTCTCTCCTACATTTGGGAGAAGATTGGGTTCTTCAGCACATTATTGGTAAGGAAAATGCCCTCCAAGGAGAAGAAGAAATAGGAACTATAAATATGCACACATATACAACACACACATAGGAAATTATTGACTTATGACTGTAATGGAGCCTGTCCATCATATTCATAAGTCATCAGTCATAAATCAGGTGATCACATTACTGACCTGATTTTATGATCTTCTTTGCAGCCAGGATGTGAACACCATGGTCTTTAAGTGAACCCATGGTTCACGATGGGTGTAGTTTCGCTCAAAACCGGAAGTAAATACCAGTTTTTGGCAAAGCATTGTAAATCGTGGTCATAGGACCATGGGACACTGCAAACAGCCTATAGGCACATAAATGGCTAAAAAAAAGCATCTCCTTTTTCTCATGATTATAATAATTTATTCTGAAGATCACCTGAAGAGCAACGTATAAGGCTGACAGAGGCAAAATAGCCACTAAAACCATCGGGGTGGCCACCACAATCACAACGTAGATCTCCAGAAGGTTGAACAGGAAGCCCATCAGAGACTTCAGCTTGTCCGGGACAATGGAATCAATTGCGTCCATTTCTTTGGAGAAACGGTTGAGGAGGTTACCGCTGGGAGTCTGCTCAAAGAAGATCATTGGGGACCGGAGAACATCCATCAGGAGCTGCTGGAAGAGCTTATGGGAAGCCACGATCCCGGCCAGAAACACCGCAGCAACCGATCCAAATTTCCCAATGGCTGCCACGGGAGATGAAAAATTTCAGCTGTTTCAGGCAGTAGTAATTCTTATCAGGATTATCATCAGGTAAAAGTGAGATGGGCGGCTATATACATTGATTGCTTGATTGCTTGATTGAATCAATCAGGGATGTCCAACCTTGGCAATTTTAAGAATTATGGACTTCAACGTGGTTGGCTGGAGAATTCTGGGGATTGAAGTCCACAAGTCTTCAAGTTGCCAATTTTAGACACCCCTTGAATAAATGAACGAATAAAATCTTTGGTGCCAATGAATTTAAGGACCTGATTTCTGGTGTTTATGAGGACACCTAACCTCGTTCACCATCACAGATTAACAAGAGGGGCCAACTTTAAGTCACGTAGACTTCAACTCCCAGAATTCCACGTGGACTGGGGAATTGTGGGAGTTGAAGTTCCCACATCCTCATCACTCCTCTAGAACCCAGCTTATATACATTTCCACAATCGTTTTCATGCCATTTTAAAATGTGAACTCCGAAGTCAAAACTCCACCTTCTTTAATGTGCATGTAAAAAAGATGTGGGGTTTCAATCACATGGTTGTGGCTGCCATCTTGGATTTATTGACACCCCCCCCTTCCTTGTGAACACCCCTGTATTTGTTCATTCTTTTATTGCTTTGTTTGCATGGGATGACTTTTTTAAAAAAATATTGTCTTATTGTATGCTAAGATGCAAGTAATACATTACATTCTTTGGGTCCAACAGTATTTATACAGCGTTAACTCATATATTTGGTCTCCTGGCTGAGTTTGGCGGACATAGAAATCGAATAAATAAATAAATATTTCTGTGTTTACTTGTACATGGGAGTTGGCCAAACCTTGGGTGACTCCTAGAAGAAAAAAGATGCCCACACGAAGCTGGGTATGAGGTTGTGTCCCATTGGAAACGGGGTCGTTGGCCCACAAGCTGAGCCAGTAGCCGCGGCAGAATGAGAAAACTTGCTGGCAGGCAAACAGCAGTACAATATAAACCCAGAAGAATAAGCCTGCTGTTCTCAGGTATGTCAGGTATACTGAAATCTTTACCTAAATCAAAAGAATGAAATAAGAATAAGAATTGGCATTGACCAAAACACTGCGAGTCAATTGCAGAAGGCAGCTTTACTAGGAACAGCTTCCATCCTGCGATGATATCTGTAACACCATCAAACCTCCTGATCTGGAACTGAGTAAGTCTAGTTTGACGAAAAGAAGGACTAGGGGTGACAGGATAGCAGTGTTACAATATCTCGGGGCTGCCCCAAAGAAGAGGGAGTCAAGCTATTCTCCAAAGCACCAGAAGGCAGGACAAGAAACAATGGATGGAAACTAATCAAGGAGAGAAGCAACCCAGAACTAAGGAGAAATTTCCTGACAGTAAGAACAATTAATCAGGGGAACAACTTGCCTCCAGAAGTTGTGAATGCTCCAACACTAGAAGTTTTTAAGAAGAAATTGGACAACCATTTGTATGAAATGGTATAGGGTTTCCTGCCTGAGCAGAGGGTTGGACTAGAAGACCACCGAGGTCCCTTCCAACTCTGTTATTTTATTATTCTGTTATTCAGTCCATTGTTGTACAAAGACCAGTGAATTGTCTTCTATTGTGTTTAGGTAAGAATTTTGTGAAGTATGGGAGCAAAGGGCTTGGTAGGTGGAATTTTGAACATGTAGAGAAGCAATTGCAGCCCGACTATTCAATGAAAAGTAAGGTGAAGAAATACAATAGAGACCATTCCCTGACTGTTATGATTTTGCTTTTTTTCTTTTAACCTTTTGTGTGATGCTGTATGGCATAAATCCTATTAATGTCGTAAAGGTTAAAGAGAAAATCTCAAATCATCTTAAATTGTTGTCAAATTCTAAAAGATCCTTTTGCCCAGAATTTCCAATTAGATGATGAATCTTACTATGAAAAACACTATATGTAAAATGAATTTTAAACAGCTCGATTCAGGGCTGTCTTTCCTATAGACAGGAGGAAAGACCCAGCTCCAGCAGTTGATTACACATTTGAAACCTGCAAGATTGCTTGTGGCCCATTTTAAAATCCCTTTTATTACTTTATTGTTGGAATTTCCACATGGAATGCTTGTTAAGGCTATTCTTGACATTGGCTAATGCAAGATCAGTGTGAAAAGAAGGCATTCTGGGTAAGCTGGCCACATTACTGTTTTAAAATATGTGAACATTTAATCTAAGTGTTGAGTGTCACTGTGAGAAAATATCTTCTGCGAACTCCATGTTGGAGTTGGGAAGGGCTTCCGGCCAATAAACGCTCAGCTCCACTCAGTCATCCCAACTCCATCCCGAAACAAGGGATTAAAGAGTCATAAAAAGAAAAGAATAATGAGTTTCACTGTGAGAAATGCAGTAGCAATGCAAGCATTCCTTAACACTCTTTACTCATACAGCCTCCCTCTACCCTTGAAGACCACCAGAAGATTCAGATGGTCCAGAATGCATGTTCTGGCTGTATATGCTACCTATACAGCCCCATGCAGCATAAGGTATGATACTTGGGGGAACCATTGTCTCCTATAGTATCTACCCAGCCAGGTTGATTTAGCAGGGTTGGTGCATTCTGGGTTCCATCGATTAAACAATGGCAACTGTCTGGCCCCCAGAAGCGTGCTTTCTCTGTAGTAGTGCTTGCCTCTGGAATTAGGTTGCCCAAAAATTCTGAACAATTCTTACCCTCCTGGTATTTCAAGGGGCTCTAAAGGCCTGGTCCTTTGCCCAGGCCTTTGGCAAGGGTGACTAATGCTTCTTTTCTTCCTTATTGTTCCTTCTAGGTTTGCTTTCTTTGCCATCATTGTCCTTATGTTTTCTGTTGCTTTTTGTGTTTGTTGTATTGTACTTCGTTTTGCTCATAGGTGGTCTGCATAATTGGGAGTCAGACAACCTGTAAATATTTATTAAATAACTGAACACCCAAATTTTACAAAAAATAAATAAAAAAAAATATATCACTGGCTATATATTCTTCAGTGCTATCATAATAATTTTAAGGCCTTGATTAGGACTTGAACTATTACATTTCTAGCAGTCTTGGACTGTGCATCTTTGTTGAAGATAACCTTCACATAATAATAATAGTAGTATGAAGAATATTACCGTATTAGCTTTCCCACGGCCTTCATGGTCGTTCTACCAAGTGCCAATTTGTGGCATATTCCTTGACTTTCATTGCTAGAACTTGCAGATCAAGATTACATACATACATACATACATACATACATACATGCATGCATGCATACATACATACATAAAACATGTGCGTGTACACACACACATTCATACATGCATATATATGTATGTACATACATGTATGTATGTATGTATGTATGTGCATGTATGCAGGGGTGGGCTTCAAAAATTTGAGCAATGGGTTCCCTGCCCGGTTGCTGGGTGGGCGTGGCCATGGTGGGCTTGGTCACGGTGGGGGTTCACCCTTCCCGGCCTCCAGAGGCTTTCCTCGAGCCTCTGGGAGAGTGAAAAAGGCCTCCCCGGGCTGCAGAGGCTCTCTGGAGGCTGGAAATGGGCCCGTTTCCAGCTTTCCTGAACTTCCAAGAGGCCCATTTTTCCCTGAGCCTCCGTGAGC
>JANHFL010002652.1:15522-29544 GCA_032468155.1 Oxyrhabdium leporinum | reverse complement strand
AAAGAAAGAAAGAAAGAAAGAAAGAAAGAAAGAAAGAAAGAAAGAAAGAAAGAAAGAAAGAAAGAAAGAAAGAGCTCCAGCATAAAGCTGTGGTGGGCTCACTTTTGTCATATACAGTGGTGTGGGCTAGCAACCATGATTTGTGACTTGCTGAGGTAGATGAACCTAGCCAATGGATTTTTATTCACAGCAAACCATGGCGTATCCAGGCAAAGAAACTTGATATGCTATTGTACGAGTAGGGCAGGCAGAGCTGGGAGGGGGTGGAGTTAAGCTTGTCATCAGCCTAGAATCATTGCGTTCCCACAAATGATACACGCCTAACCCTCTCTTGAATTCCATTAACCCTTATCTGGTGCTAATTTCGTATTGAACTTTAGTTGAATAGATTCAACTAAAGCAATAAATCTTCTGAATTGCACCTTAACTGATAGTCCTGATTCTTTGCACCTGGCAGATGTGATGCCCTTGTTGATTTCTAAGGGACAATGTAACACCATTGTGGGGATTTTTTTCTGGGCCCTTAACTACCAAAAGTATTCTAAGACTACAACTCTTATCTTCCTTTTCAGAGAAAACTGCCAGAGCAGGATATTGCTCAAGGATCCTACATCGCCCTTCCATTGACTCTGCTGCTTTTGTTAGCTGGCTACAACCACGACAAGGTGATAGAGGTTTTTTTTATATATATATAATGATGTTGGTATGGTTTGGCTGTGCTTTGGGTTGAGTTGCTTCCCTTTCTTGGGGATCCAATGAACATCATATTGCTAGGATGGCTTCCCTTGGGTTTTGCACCAAGCTACAAACATTTGGATGCTGGGGTTGAGGTTTGGATAGATGAACCCTGGTTGGGATCATTGTCTTTCATGGGTTTGGCCAATCAGAGGCACCAGCTAATTCTCAGTGTGCGATACGGCTTCATTCCCAGTGCTTAAGTTGCCGAAATCTGTGTTTCTCAAACCTCAGCAACTTCAAAATGTGTGGACTTCAACTCCCAGAATTCCTCAGATAGCAAGTGTGGAGTTGAAGTCCACAGTTCTTGACGTTGTGGAGGTTGAGAAACACAGGCCCCAACCATCATGGCCCCTAGCTTGGGTAGCTTTAAAAGGGGGTTAGAAAAATATGTGGTGGGGTATGGCTGGACCGAACCCTTAATAAAGGATTCCAATGGGAAAAAAATAACTGATTTTATTCTTGGCTTACCACGCATCCAACAATTGGGATGGAGAAGATTGGTGACCTTTTGGAGACCTTCCTGAATGGTGGGTCTGTTGGTTGAGTGGTGTGGCCTCCCAGGAATAGATGATTGTCTATTTATGGTAGTGGGATTACTGAGCTAGGGGGCCAGATGGATTGAACCATCAACTACATCTTAATGCAGCTGTAGAAGATAATATTAGTAGGTTGGGGTTGAACTGTGGAATCCTTAGTGCTCTTGGAGCTTGGTGGTTTTCTCAGAGATGTTTCATGACCCAGCTAGGTAACATCCTCAGTGCTAGAAGAGAGAGTAGTTTGCTCTTGTTTCTTATCCCTTCTTGCACTGATGATGTTACCTAGTTGGGCCATGAAGCGTCTGCAAGAAAACAATCAGGCTCAGAGAGCACCAAGGACTACACGTTCTAATGCACACTTGGTGAAGCAGAAGGAGCTTCTCGCTGCTTTGTAATGTGGGCTGATGACTTGTATAATAGTATCATGTTGGCCTTTTGAGTAGAATTCCCCTTTCCCTGGGCAAAAATGTAGCCTGTTTTCTGTTCCTCCAGTTGATTCCCTTGCTGCTTCAGTTAACGAGCCGTCTCCAGGGGGTGTATGCTCTGGGACAGGCGGGGGCCGATACAGGAGGCCTCGAGGATATCAAGAGGCAAGCCAAGAAACAGAAGACAAGACGGACGTGAGAATGGATATCCCATTCAGTTGCGTTGGTTTTACTTACTCTCCTTCTCTTTTCACCTGGCTGCTAAAGTGAAACTCTCTGGGTTACAGCAAAGAAATTCTTTGCACTGGACACCTTGACCCAGAGTTGGTTTGTCACGGGTATGATTTTTTTTACATGGAGTATCTTGAATGTCACAGAAGCCCTTTTAAAAGAAAGCCTCTGTCCTAAAAGGCAGTGGTTGGGGTCATAAATTATGGTCAGGTCTGAAAGAACAGCAACCAATTAAATTTGTTTTCACCTCCAGCTCGGTCTGATTTGAGTCTTAATTTTCAGGCATTCTTGTTGCTATTTGTTCCTGATTTGCTTCATTTCCTATTTATATTTTTCTTTCCAAGCTCTGATCTTTTTCAAGTAGCATCCTGGAATGTACGTACAGGAAGGGACCATGTCAATCCTCTGCTCAAAGTCTATGCTCAGTGCAGGAATCTGGTTCTACAGTATTTTAGCCCACAATGACCATTTCAGTCCAAACTTCTGCAAGCTGGCCACCATCCAGATGTGGAGATTCTCTCTCCTGTAATTCTCCAACTAGTATGGCTATTACTGAAGATTCTGAAAGTTGGAATCCACACACCATGTAGATTCACTTCTAGATGCTCTAACCTACCTTCTCCAACTTAATGAAGTCCATGAATGCTGGCCTCATCTCCCATTGGTTCCACTAACAATAATGTCCAATGACTCCCTCCGTATTAGTTGCCCAACAAATCTGGAGGATTTAGAATACAGGAAGGCTGCTCTATGTCTACAGTATTGGCTAGCAGTAGGTCCTTGACATGTGCTGTAGGTGGTTTGGATGATACCAAAAGATTCTGGGATAAGAATGAAGGAACCCATAGAAACATGAAATTAATATCTATGCAGATTCTCAGTCATCCAAGTCATGGTTATCCCAAAGGTGCTTTTTCAAGAGGCAACTGGACTTTCTTTTTTTTTTCCTTGAAGACGTTTCGCTTGTCGTCCAATAACTGAACTGAAGAACTTCGAACTGTCACTAAAAGAATAGTTGTAACTCGACAACTACTTGTACAGGTTTCGACTAGGTGGATAGTGTAATATTAGAAAGTTGCCACTAGGTGGCATTAGACTCGATTGCCTTAGAATAGATGAATAGAGTGGATGAAGTGGAGAATTTCTTAGTGGAGAGAAAGCTAGAATAAAGCTTGGCATTTACATTCTTCTAAGGATTAACACGAGCACCGTTTTTAACCAGTCTGATTTCAAGAAGATTTGGGGTGGGGTGGGGAAGAGATTTGAACAACCAGAATTGCACGATGCCATGAAGAGTTCATCCTGTATCAAGCACGAGGTGGGGCTTACGTGTAGAAAATAAATTCCGACGAGAATGGAATTGACAGATCAGCATGTCTTCTCCTGGCTCTTACGTAGTCACTTTAGTTCATGTCCCTGCTTTAATTGCAAAGATGTTTCTTCTTCTACAGAAAAGTGGGCTCATGTGAATTGAATGGGGAAGAGACGGCGGCCTGCATGAGTCATCCTTCCATACCACTAAATGGAAGGCTTAATTGACATCTCCTTAGCCAAACCACTTCAGGGTTGAGCAGATCCATAGAAGTGGAGGAAAGCTGTATTTTGCATCTCAATAGGGAAGGGAAAAAAATGTTGGCACAAAAAGCAAACACCTATTATGATTTTATTTCCAAATGCCTATTTGTGCTAGTTCTTTAAATCTGTTTAAATTTGCATTAATGCTGGGTTGCTGCTTTTGATGAGAATCAGCCATGGGAGGTGAGTGTAGTTATTTGTCTCGAAGGTCTGTGAAGAGATGGGCAAGCATACCTCCAGGACACCGATGCTAAAGGGTAGAGCAGCCTAGCCCATCCTGGAGGGGCTAGGTTGCAGTGCAGAGACTCCTCTTGTCATTATTGGTAATAGCTAGGAATTCTGGGAACTGTAGTCAAATCCATCTACTCAGTGGTGGGTCAGAAAAGATGCGCCATGCAAAGCCAACATTTCTAGGTTGGATTCAGATTTAGACCTGGTACACAAACAGGCCATAATGAACATGGACACATCCATCTCTCTCTGCTCAACTAGGAGTTGACACCTAGCAACAAGTAGAAATTTGCTGACTTCCCATAGTTTTGTCAAGAAATTTCTGCATGTCAAGAGATCTCAATATTTAAAGTAATGAATCCAGTTTGAGCTAGTGGTTAAGGCACCAAGCTGCAAACTAAGAGAAGGTGAGTGCTAGTCCTGAATTAGCCATGAAAAGCAGCTAGACGACTTTGAGTTGATTATCAGGAGATGGGGAGTTCTAGTCCCGCCTTGGGCATGAAAGGTGGCTGGGTGACTTTGAGCCAATCACTGGGAGATGGGGAGTTCTAGTCCCACCTTAGGCATGAAAACTGGCTGGATGACTATGGGCCAATCGAGTTCTAGTCCTGCTTTAGGTATGCAAGCCTGCTGGGTGACTGGGCCAGCCCCTCTCTCAATCCAACCCACCTCACAGGATGGTTGTGAAGAAAATGAAGGAAGGAAGGAGTATTGCGTATGTTCGCTGCCTTATTTATAAAAACTACAAAGGCAGAATAATAAATAAAATATCTTTGTTTCTATCTTCCACACAATCTTTTTGCAACACGTTCCGATTGAACCTCCAAAAATGAGATCATATGTAAAAGCGCCCGCACTTCGTGTCTTTCCTTTTCCTAATCTACACAAAACATTTTCACCCTTCCTCTAGATATTTCCCCTTCTGGAAATAACTTAATCTAAGAAGCGCGGGAAAAAGGTCAAATGCTCTGTCTTTGCAAATACTGTCAGCAGAGAGACTCCTGAGTCTTGTTACTGCTTATTGCCAGTGAAATGCATCTGTCATATTCCTCTTAAGATGCAGTTTGCAGAGTTTTTTTTTTAAAAAACCGACGTTTAGCATTAATCACTCCAGCCGAGGGTGGGCAGAGGATTTTTTTTTTTTGCATCCATAATGGAACAGTTCGGAAGTGTTTATTAATTCGCTTTTGAAGATCGTGACAATTATTTTGCCGTCAATTGGGGATGATGTTGCCTGTCAAAAGAAAAATGCCAATTCGGAGAAGAAGCATATTTTTTTTAAAAAAATAAATAACTTGGCATGATTCGTCCAGCGGCTGCTTGAAAACTTGGATGACACCGGTTGAGATCATTCAAACAATAGACTCAACAAACTGGAAGGAGGCTTCTTGGTCTGTTTGCCGCAACTACAATGGGCAGATTGATACTTGCGCGCTTGAAACCGATTTGCAAAATTTCGGATGAGCCGAAATGTGACAGCTGTCTTGGGAGGTTCAAAGACACGGCCTTTGTTTTCGAATCCGTTATGAGTTCTATTCTTCAGGACCGTTCAGGTTGGCTGCAGCAATTTTTTGGATGGTGTGACACAACGAGCTCAGAATTGCTGCCAAGGACAGGATGTGTGGATATATTCAAATGCAGAGTGACATTTTGGATCTAGGCCGTGATTTATTTGTTTTTGTTATTTTAATCTGGGGAGCTTCTGATAACAAATGACAGAGCTCCTGTTTTTCTCCTTTATGTTTGGTTGGGTTGAAAGCGTGATAATTGGACAATGTGGACCAACCAAGGATGGGGAGAAAGAGAAGCCATTGTTTATGAGCCATGGTGGCGCAGTGGTTAGAAGGCGGTACTGCAGGCTATTTCTGCCGGCTGCCTGCAATTTGCAGTTCAAATCCCACCTGGCTCGAGGTGGACTCAGCCTTCCCTCCTTCCGAGGTGGCTAAAGTGAGGACCCAGATTGTTGGGGGCAAGAGGCTGACTCTGCAAACTGCTTAGAGAGGGCTGTAGAGCATTGTAAAGCGGTATATAAATCTTAAGTACTATTGCTATTGACTATACATGCATTGCGCGGGGAAAAAACAGAGTTGGTTTTGATTCTTCAGTACCAAAATGGTGTCTCCACTAAAGTTTTGCTTTTGGGATTACAATGTTCCTGAGAGTGTCTACTTTTCTTGGGTTCGCTAGTCGGACCATTGACAGGTCCAATCCGAGCAGAGGCTCTAGAGAAGGCATCTTCTCAGCCTTATTAGGTCTATCTGAGTGAGTTAACTATCTCTCTTCACAGCTACTTTGCCAAATCAGAGCGTGCATCTCGCCTGCTCTTCCCTCCCTCCTTCCCACCCTCCGTTTTTCCCATTTATTCGGTTTGCAAATTAATCTTTCTCCCGTGACATCACTTTCCTGCTGTCTGGCTTTAATGAAAACAAATGAATTCACAGATCCATTTTAGTTCGCATCCTCGTGTGGATTTTAGGCAGTGGTAATCGTATCGCCTCTTAATGCAAGCGCTTGTTCCAAACAAACAAATCAGGGTTTGCTCCTGGGAAGGAAGCAATATGCAAAATATTAGGAATAAAAGGGTTAGAAATAAGAGGGAAGATGGGTTTGAAAAAGCTGCCCTCTTTGGTTTGTACTGCACTGGACGTTTGATAACTACAAGCGGTGCTAATTGCCGTTTTAATTTCTCAGAATATCTGGGAGGTGGAACGGGGAAGACTGACAAACTGGAGGTCCCAACACTCCTAAATCCCAAGACTAGGAGTTGAAGCATAGCATAAAATGTTAAACTTGGTTAGCTTAGTTGTATACACATAGTCCTTGAGTTAACGACTACAATTGTGACCGGAACTTCCATCGCTAACCGATGCGGTCATTATGAGAGTTGCACCTAATTTTACGCCCATTTTGCTGTGGCTGTTAAGCGAGTCTTGGTTAAGAGAACCCAACTTTCTGTATTGACTTTGCCTGTTGGAAAGTTACAAATGATGATCATGTGACCCTGGGATACAGCAAGCATCATAAATACTCACCAGTTGCTAAGTGCCGGAATTTTGATCAGGCAAACTGGGGACACTGGCAGTCATAAGTGCAAGGACTCATTAAGTCACTTTTTCCCAGTGCCGTCGAAACTTCCAACAGTCATTCAACCAACGGTTGCAATTCAAGGACTACCTATAATGCTATCCCAGTTGGTTGGGTTGGTCATAGTTCTGTTTGTGCTTCACCTAATCAATATTCTAGGTTGTGTGATGACACTGAACCAACAACTATCTTGGCGGTTACCTGGGTTGGCAAAATATCGGTAAGCCATAAAGGCACACACACTTGGTGAAAGCTAAAAACTCATCTTAAGGGTGAGGGGGTCCTGATCAGCGGACCTGATTGAGCAGTTGGTGTGCCTTCTGCAACCCTTTGAAATGCGTGCAACTGAGCAAGAACATTTGGGACTTTTGCAAAAGAATGGAACACCTCTGTAGTTGGTTTTTGAGGGTGGGCATGCATGTAGAAGGGCAACGCAACAGCAATGCAGTGGAATCTAATGTTCCCATCCAGTTGAGGAAAACAAGGAACAAGGTAGATGCTGTCCTTCACCTCCTGGAGAATGAATAGCTTCATGGTCATCATCAACCCCATCTCCTAAGCAGCTTAGAATCAGAATAGAGCTGGAGAGGACCTTGGAGGTCTTCTAGTCCAACCCCCTGCTCAAGGAGAAGACCCTATACCATTTCAGACAGGTGGCTGTCCAATCTCTTCTTGTAAACCTCCAGGGATGGAGCACCCACAACTTCTGGAGGCAAAGCTGTTCCACTGGTGAATTGTCCTCCCTGTTAGGAAGTTTCTCCTTAATTCCAGGTTGCTTCTCTCCTTGGTTAGTGCCCATCCATTGTTTCTCATCTTGCCTTCTGGTGCTTTGGAGAATAAGTTGACTCCCCTCTTCTTTGTGTCAGCCCCTCAAATACCAGAATACTGCTCTCATGTCACCCCTAGTCCTTTTTTTTTCTCTAGACTGGCCATACCCAATTCCTGCAGCCATTCTTCATATGTTTTAGCATCCAGAAGTCTCAACATCTTTTTTTTTTTTTGTAATGTGGTAGAACCAGGTCATTTTTTAAAAAAAAAGTAAAAAAAAATCCAGATTCAATATTTCTGTCCCCAAAGACATTATGTATAGGTGGAATCTATTAGGAGATTTGAAAGCTATTTCCCCCCCTGTTACTTACCTCTACTTGCAAAATAATTCACGATCGAAGTGAAGGCTAAGAATAAATTAAAACCGTGCCCGGAATGGTTCTATGCAGGACTGAATAGTTAACAGGGAAGATAGAAGGTGGATTTGCTCTCTGTGCGTGGACTGCAGTGGCTTTTCCACTCCGAATAATTTTAGCCAGCTTCATTGTATTAGAAAGTGATTTCATTGATGGTCTTTGCTAGTCTACGCTAACGACAGTGATTCATAGCCAAAAAGTGGAGCTCAAGATAATGCCAGCTTCTCAGCCCTTCCTGGTATTCAATTATGTTTTCAAATGACACCAGCTCTCTTTGCAAAGCCGGGGGGAAGGATGAATGAAGTCCCTTGCCAATTGTTTTATCTTGGAATGCAGTTTTGATAATGATATGATGACCTTGTAGGAGCGAAGCAGAGGCAGAAAGGGAGTAATTTATACGTGCAAAAGAAACATGCAATATACAAATCAGAGGAGAGATCTTTAGACGAGCAGTGACTGTCCTCTTTGTGTGTGTGTATGTGGGGGCGGGGGGAATGTGGGTCCGTATGGGTGCCAGGAATATTATCACCAGACAGCCTAGCTACTTTTATCATGTGCTGATGCTTGCATTCAAATCGCGTGCCAGGCTTAAGCCACTCCAGCGGCAAGGTGGAGGGGAAATGAATTTTCGAGCGAGGAGCAAATTGTGTTTTAAATTCATAGGAAATAGAAAAGGGAATGTTCTTTGCAGCTGTGAAATCGTCCCCGGGAAGCTAAAGCAGAATTCCCACAACAGGCTATGCTAAAGTCGAAATTCGGGGAGTCCATCCATCCAGCTGCCTAATTGGGGAGCCCACGCAAGGAAGCAGGAGTCTCATGGACTTTTTAAAAGGAGATTGTTATGATTGAATTTAACACATTTTCAAACTAGATAATAGCTACAGATGAGCAGGTGGCTATGAGGATTGCACAACTGATGCTCAACATCATATTAATATGAGTTTTTAATGCCAGGAAGAAGGGTGGCGCAGTGGTTAGAGTGCAGTACTGCAGGCTCCTTCTGCTGACTGCCGGCTGCCTGCGATTTGACAGTTCGAATCTCACCAGGCTCAAAGTTGACTCGGTCTTCTGTCCTTCCGAGGTCGGTAAAATGAGGACCCAGAATGTTGGGGGCAAGAGGCTGACTCTGTAAAATGTTTAGAGAGTGCTGTAAAGCACTAAAGCAGTATATAAGTCTTAAGTGCTAGTGCTATAACATACCGAATCTTAAGAACCAAGTTAGGAACCCCACAGTCTTCATTTATTGGACACTGCAACCGTCATAAGTACATGCCAGTTGCCAAGCATCTGAGTTTTGATCACGTGATTATGGAAATGCTGCAATGGTTGTGTGAAAACTAGCCAGAAGCCTTTTTTTCCCCCCAGTGCTGTTGTAACTCTGAACAATCATTAAATACTTAAGGAGGGAGGAAGTAGAGTCGCTTCCTCTGCTAAACTTTTGTTGGCAGTTGCTATTTTTGATTTGATTTGATTTAGATAATATACATGGCCCTCTCTCACTTTCATTGACTCTGGACGGCTTTTAAATAAAAGATTTAGTGAACGTCACCTTGGATTCTGGGAGGATCTCACCTATATCTTAATTATTGCATTAGATTGATAGATCCTAGTGCATATGGGATGTTTTCTTGTCTCAATTATCCCCAGCCTAAATCTTTCTGGGTTTCTAAGAATGACAAATATTGCACGATACACTTTGTTTTAATCCCGAAGGATTAAAACACCCCACCTCCTTCCAGTTCTGAGCTCATTTCCATATTCCTCAATACTCAGGATGTGTTTTACTTTTGAACGCTGTCTAATTGGTAATATTTGCATTGTCTTGTTTATCTTTGAAATGCAGAATTAGCAGGGAGACGCTAATCCCTATCTTGCCTTTACCAGTTATTTGCAAAATGGCTAATTTAGCAGCCCCGATGCTGCTCGATTCACGTTTTATCAAGCAAGCAAGCAAAAACTACAGCAACTAGGCACAAACAATGCATTGAATGCCAGCGCTGTGATTTCCCGGTTCTCGCCCTCCTGTTTGCCAATATTTTGTACACAGAGTCATTCAAGTTATGAGAGGCGGGGAAAAAAAAATGATAAGGGAGGAAAAGCAACATTTGGTTCTCAAGTGGGTCATTAGCATATCTCAGCTCAAATGCACTGCACAGGCCCTGCGCGCATGACGCCAGGCTGCACTTATAACGATGTGCCTGAATTACTTGGTAATGAAAACAAAATGCACCAAGATTAATCCCTTCTGTTTTGAGGATGCTGGAGTACCGGGGAGCTCGGTTTTACTTGTCAGAGTTTGTGGTGTGGTTTGCAATTGGCACCCTTTCCTGGGTTTGCAATTGATGCCGTCTTCTGAATTTGCAATTGACACCCTCTTCCATTTTTGGGTAATTGACACCCTCTTCTGGGTTTGCAATTGATACAAGGTGAATCTTGGAGGATCCATATTAAATTAACAGATTGACAGAGTTGGAAGGGACCTGGTAGGTCATCGAGTCCACCCAAGCAGGAGACCTTGCCCCCCAAGCAGGAGACCTTGCCCCATTTCTGACAGATGGCAGTCCAGTCTCTTCTTGAAGCCTCCAGGGATGAAGCTCCCACAACTTCTGAAGGCAACTTCTGTTCCGTTGGTTGATTGTTCTCACTGTCAGAAAATGTCTAGGTTGAATCTCTCCTTGTTCAGCTTCCATCCATTATTCCTTGTCTGTCCTTTGGGTGCTTTGGAAAATAGCTTGACCCCCTCTTCTCTGTGGCAGCCCCTCGAATACTGGAATGCTGCTATCGTGTCTCCCCTTGTCCTTCTCTTCACTAGACTAGCCATGCCCGTTTCCTGCAACCGTTCGTCGTATGTTTTAGCCTCTAGTCCCTCAATTATCCTGGTTGCTCTTCTCTGTACTTTTTCTAGAGTCTCAACATCTTTTTTGTAGTGTGGTGTCCAAAACTGGATGTAGTATTCTAGGCAATGAGTTTGGGAATATGGTCAAATTGCCTGAGTAGGAAAGGTCAATCCCCTGTGATCTTTTCTTATTTTGTGGATTTTTGAACGGCCAAATTAATGGTTTCGTTATGTCTCCCATTCTTCTGAAAGAGTTCCCAAATCTGGCCTGCAAAACTCTTTGTGACCACCAGATGGCAGCAAAGCAATGCAGAAATCTCTACCTCTTTGCTGTCCTTTAGTGGTCATTTAGATCTAGGCAGGCCTGAACTCCTAACTCTACTTTCAAATCCTTCCATAGCAAGCTTCACCCTTAAATTACCCCAAAACTGAAACAAAAATTGGATCCACATTTTCCAGCCTCTTCTACCCCAGGAAGGCTGAGTCTGAGTTACAAATGGGGTTTGAGGGCCTTGCTTGGTGCCCAACACTGTTCGAGAACCATCAACTCCTTAACAGTCTCCCAAGACATGGAAATAATATCAAACTCCGCATCAATCTATTGAGCTGGATGTAAAGTCCCTATATATGTATATATTTCTCTCTTTTTTGGGGGGGTGGGGAGGGAGACACGAATGCCTCTTAGAACACCAGAGGATGTAAAAATGCATCTTAGTACACCCGAGGAAGGGATTCGGTGTAGATTATATTGAGCGCTCCAGGAGCTGCAGAATATTGAGTTGAGGTGCAGATAAAAATCATAATAAGGCGGACTCTGATTTTCGAAGGCGGCAGCCAGCATTGGCGGCTTTTGACGGAAGTGGGAAGCGAGGAAACTGCTGAGCGAACAGTGGAAATCAACAGAGAGCTGAACAGAAAACAAAAAAAAAAAAACCAACCCATTCAGAAGCGCACAAGTTATCTGATGAAGAAGGCATAGATGGGGAACCTTAACAGTTGGCACGGTTTTTATTCCTCCTTCCACTGGACAAAATGGCTGTCGGGCAAAACCCCTCTTCCGTTCCTGGCTGGGCTATTAGAGGAGACCAACAGATCGGTGCTTATTTTGATTTCCGTTGAGATCTTGGTGTTATCCTGCTACGGAAGTGTGGCAGGCAATTAAAATACCAGCTAAATTCAGCCACGCTTACGGCTTCGTGCCCAAATGTTGGATCCTATCAGAGAATCACATCCTAGCGGTCCACAGGCCTGTAAACACCTGATGTAGGTGCTAAATTCCATTTATTTGATTAAGGATCACAGAGAAGTCAGGCTTTGGGGGAAAATGATGTACGTATGTATTATTTATTTGTTAAGTTTATTTTCTGCCTCTCTCGCCATGGGTCTACTCTAGGCAGCTGAATGTAAAAAAAACAAAAAAAACAACTTATGACCAATTGCTTAGTGACTGTTTGAAGTTCTGATGGATCCTCCCAAAAATATTTATGACCCAATTCTGAAATTCTGTCAGCCATTCCTCCTGCAATGGGTCATGGCACCGCATTTTGGG
The DNA here is from genome assembly GCA_032468155.1 of Oxyrhabdium leporinum. Classification (NCBI taxonomy): domain Eukaryota; kingdom Metazoa; phylum Chordata; class Lepidosauria; order Squamata; family Cyclocoridae; genus Oxyrhabdium; species Oxyrhabdium leporinum. The sequence goes on along the minus strand of JANHFL010002652.1, from coordinate 17,155 downwards.
TGTTGGGCAATTTGCCAAAATTTATAGTCATTTCTGACATCCCACAGCCATGTGATCCCCATTTTGGCCAAAAACTAGCATTTGCTTCCAGTTTCTAGCAAAAATGCCACCATAGTGAACAGTGGATTCGCTTAATTACTACAGCAGTAGTTTGATGATCACTGCAAAAAAAAGGGTCATAAAACAGGGCTAGTTGTGTGATGATCTGCTTTGTGACCATCACAGGCTCAATGATGGTCATAAATTGAGGATCCCTTGTACGCTTTTGTATCTTTTATAGATTTATTTGTTTCTGGACAGAGCTGTTCTGAATCAACCACCTCATTTTAAAAAACCCACATATTTGCATTGCTGAACATTCTTAATGTTCTCGATTTAACGTTGTTAATGTTAATCTAATGTTATTAAAGAGGCCACCATCTTCCAACAACTGTAATGTATTAGCAACCCTTAAAACTAAAATTTTGAAAAAAATAACAAACCCCTCAACTACAGGTAGGAACCCCATATATCGCATCTGCCACCTTGAACTGTGGGGTAAAATGAAACATAATAGAAATATCAATAAACAATTCTAATGGATTCTGACAGTGGATTGTCATTGAAACAAAATTAGCCTAACGACTTTCTAAGAGCAATAAATAGCCAATATTTCTTTACTCGGGGAGCCTGTTTTGCTTAAGTCAAAAATGTGGTTTGACATTTTCCGCGCCCATTAACATTATATATATATATTTTCCCTCAGGCACGTCTTGATCATATCGTAAATAGATTTAGCATTGTGTCAAAGCTCTTTCCTGCCTAATTTGATGGCTCGCCAATGGCTCTGATGACTTATTGATGCTTGATCGATACCTTCTGATGGTTAGTAGATGTTTCTTTCAGGAGCACTGATGGATGGTTGGAAAGCAACTCCCCCTTTCTCCCTCCCACTCCCCCTTTCAAAGTTGGAGCCAAAGCAGAGAGAAAGTTGGAAGGGGAAAAAAAAAAGGGCTTGGTGGACGGTATGAACAGTTGGAGCGTACAAAGATAGGTTTTGTGACCGTCTTGACGATGCTTTGAACAGGCTCTAAGTGTCACACATCGTAGATTCATCTTTTGGGGTCCACTTCCCTATTTCGGATGTGGCCAAGTAGCTAAAATCCAGATAAATAGAGGGGAGAGGAATGTCAATTGAATGAAGCTTAAGGCGATTGGGAGGTAATTAATGATTTGGGACAACAATGTGGTTTTTAAGAAGTATTACAAAGGGATTCTAGAGGCCATTAATGTTTGTGTGAGGTGTTCCTTTGTGTGCAGCCTTTTAGATTTTAGAAGGGAATCTTTGTAACTTAGGGTTCAACTGTGGGGTCCTTGGTGCTCCCTGGGTGTGGTGGTTTTCTTGCAGATGTTTCATGACCCAGCTAGGTAACATCATCAGTGCTGCTAAAAAAAGAGCTTTGCCTACATTTCTCCCATTTGCATGCTTTATGAAGCCTATGATACCCATAGGTGGTGTCGACAGAAGATAATAGCTGTAGCTCAGGGTTAAAATGATGAGGTCCTTGGTGCTCTCTGAGCTTGGTGGCTTTTTTTGTAGATGTTTCACGATCCAACTATGTAACATCATCAGTGCAAGAAGGGAGGGGGCTGT